>DWEH01000595.1:0-11180 GCA_018245815.1 Apyrrothrix aesculapus | reverse complement strand
ACAGGTGGCAGGTGTGTATGCCAATTATAGGCGCGAACAACATTGTTTTGTTACAGACACTGTTACGTTATCTAGAGATTACTTATATAATTCATCAACGTTTATCATTCTCTTGTTATATGCACGTCGGTTTCAGAGAGCTTAAGTCTCCCATCAGCCAGGACCTGACCCATTTGGTCAAAACCAGGTGGCACCTGTATCCATCAACATTCGTATTACTATCAAAAAGACACGTAGTTTGGAAGGAGTTCTTCAAAATAAGTCTTAAAAGAGTTTTTTAAAGCTGGCAAAGCGAGGCCCCTCTGATATTGCAGATTACTATACCTGTACGACAATGACCAGTTACTGCCAGTGTCCATTTGTCGGTATTAAAACATTATGCAATTAAGTAATTCCATAACTCTTTCACGACAGCAGTGTCTCCGATAAGAGATTCTTAGCAAATAATCGTTTTATGATTTTGGGGCATAATTAAAATATTATTACAATATAAAATTGAATAGTTAAATATTACTTTGTAGTCTGTGTAATAATTACATGAAGTGGTTGCATTTCATTTTAAATATTGTAATATTTATATATTTATATGTTATATACTTAGTTTAAAGTTTATAAAAATTGGCGTTCCTTAAAACATGTTACAGAAAATACAGTACGACTGGACAGTCAGTTCTGTAATTTCTTCGTAACTATTTGCATTCATCGAAATGTCTTTTTTATTATGAACACCAAACAACTAAATTATTTTCTTCTACATGAAATGCAGGTTTAATTAGTTACGTGTATTAAGACATGACACAAAAGGTGAGTTACGTAATGTTATAGATATACGTGGAACAGCACAATATCTTATCTGTTCGACCGTAACGCGAGCGAACTGAGCGTTTGAATAAATAAAAAGATATAGATCAAAGTCACTTTGACACTTGTCAAATATCAAAATATTTTACGCGCGCTTTTCGTGCCTAGGATTAGGGATGCCACAGAGTCGTAACGATAAATTACTTACTCCCTTAAGCACAAAATAAAGTATTAGCTTTACACTTATTAAAAGTTATTGTTCTTAAGAAAACTTAAAGGAATATTTTTCTTAGTTATGATACATTAATAACGTATTTTTACTCAGAAGTTTTTATTTTCTTTGGCATATAGATTACAAATAAACTTCCTTCTAGTTTACTTTTCCGTCTGTCAGTTAATTAAAGTTCGTAGAAACATTAGTTACACTTAGCACGACTTTGCAGCAAAAGACCATAACGTCCATAGGCATATTAGGCACAGATGTACTCAAACGAATTGTTTTTGCAATATGTCATCATTGTCTATCACATAGCTAATGCTGTTAGAAAAAACGAAATAAAAATACAAGAATGACAGGCTCATATAGCATGTATTAATTAACGGGTGAATATTGTACGTACTGTGATTGACAAACATTAAGCTTTTCGAACGTCACCCAACCCTATCGGCTGCTCTAGTTCTATAACGAAATTCGATTCATTTTATTTTTATTATAACTGAAACGAATGGCTTAACTTGTTTATTTTGGTAAGAATAATGGCATTGTTTGTGGACATCTAGTATCTGATCAATAAGTATGTTCGTACTGTTTGTCACAGTTTTTGTGCGTGACTTTGCGCTTTTATAAGTTTTAAGGATTCCGTGTAGGGTGGCCAGCTGGGAGACGGTCAGATTATTGAATGCCTTAAGACTGTCATACTCAACAAAAAAAAATATACCTATAGCGGTCAGATTAATTGGAGCTATCAAAGAAAAGTTAGGCTAATTGATATGATAAAAGGAAATAGGGTCATTTCGATGCTATATCCCAGAACACGCCTGAATTACCGTCAATGAACACATAAGTCCGACGTTCAACTATAAAATAATAATTCAAATAAGTTATGCATTACAGTGAACATATTTGTAATAAAAAAATAATGTTGATATCTATGTTGTTCATTACTAGCTCTACTCCTGCATTCATTAATATTAATGAAAAAAAGGATTTTGCGCAATGATAATATTCCACAATGATACCTATACATTTTTATTACTTTTTTAACCACTTCGATTCCTACTAATATTATAATAGCGTGATTCATGTCTGTTTCCCGCCATTATTTCTGTCATCAATAAAATGTATGTATTCGTATATGGCCTAAACACAGATGAAGTGAGGCGCAATGGTCCTAAAATTACAAATGTTAATAGGGCAACACTAGTTCCAAGTCGCACGGGAGTTGTCGGGCCTGACTGGGAGGCTGATATCCAGATAAGGGCAAAGTTTTTCTTGTTTGTTAGACATTTGTAAAGTAGAAATTACCTACCCGTATTTAAAAAAATAGTATATATTGTCAACTTGTGGTTTGCTTTTTCTACTTCAAAACCACTTCTATTAATTTTTAAATTTATATTTCATAGTGTACCATAATAAGTTATAAATATGTAACAATTACAAGATACCAAATCACTTTACGATTTGATTTCGGTAGATTATTTATTAAACTTTCATAAACTCTGCAGTCTGTGAATTTTTATCGTGAATACTCATCAACATTGAACTAATATTTGTATCGTTTAACGGTTAGATACTGGTTATGAGAAAATTTAGGCCATAGTCTACCAGGCTAGCCATTCGTTGGTTAATAAATGTCTACCGTTATAAAGAACATTATGCAGAATACTAAGCCGTATAGATTTCCTTACTATAATTAATCTTAATCGTCTTTAATTATAGTAAATGTCAAAATAATAGCATCATTACAGTACTTAATGTTAATTTCAAACTTCAGACCACCGAACTTGAAGGCTTCAATGTAAACGACGTAAATTATTGTTTTTAAACATGGATGAATATCATACCGTGTTACATAGGTAATATTAAAATCATGAGATATTTATTAGTGACAATACAAAGTGGTATAATAAAATGAGATTTTTTTTTAATTTTATAATAATAATAATAATAATATTTAATAATAATAATAATATTTTATTGCCACACAACAAAAATTTAATACAGAATGAAAACTTAAATCTAACTTAATTATATTTATTGTGGGCAAGGGAAGAGTCTCAGCTTCTGCTAGCACGAGTGTCCTCGTGCAGCGCTGCTTTTCAGCCTCTCCCCTCCCTTAGGCGTCGTTCGGGAGTTATAGGTGCAACCTCCGATCGCCGCTACACCACTTTACTGCTGGGCCAACAGTGACATGCCACACCATACTCTCAAAGAAATAACAAATTGATTCGCGCACGTTGTATGTATGTGCGTGTGAGTGTGCGTGTGCGTATGTATGGGCATGCGTGTGCATGGGCGTGTGCGTGTGTGTGTGTGTGCATGTGTATTTGTGTATGTGTATGTGCTTACATCTTTTGTATAAATAGAAAAATAACTGGTATTATCATATTACTTAAAAAACTCTTTCAAATCTAAGTACTTCCAAATCGTGTCTTCATATGTGTACCTGTCACTGTATACGACTCTTCTCTCAGGATGACACGGGCAAGACCATAGGGTGCCATGCTGATCAAGTGTGGGTTGGAAGATTTCACGCAGCTTAGAAAACATCCTGAAGAATTCCAAGGCACGCAGAATTCCTCAGGAAATTTTCCTTCACCGTTATAGCAAGGGAAAGTACATCTTAAAAAGCTATAGTTTTGTATGTTGTGATAAGGAATCGCACTGACTCGCTATCGTAGCGTGTCCCACGCGTAGCCAGTTCCCATGCCGCGTTCGCATCCGTCACGACGTGGATCGCTTGTTGCGATAACACTTAGTGTTTTGGATCATACTGAATGTATACAAAAATACACTACCGTCAAGCCGCGATCTTCATTTCAGAAACCGGTTACTCCATCTGTCATCAGTTCATCGGCACATGAGCCAGCCCACTGCTACTTCAGTGCGCTAATCCTTTAAACTATGACTGACGGTCTAAGGCTAAGAAGAATGATGATTTGCAAAAGACTGCAGGCAGAATCTGAATGCAGCAAGTCGAGCAGAGGGCGCGATGGCGCTCATTAGGAAAGACCTACGTCCAGCATAATAATGATGACAAACATATATTTTAAACTCATTTACTATACGATTTCGATTTCAAGTGCTTATCTGATTAATCAAAGCATATCGCAAAATACCTAATGTCCAGTTAATATCAATAAATAGTTGAGTTAGATATTACAAATTAGAGTCTGTGATGTAGTGACCAGAGAGCTGATAAACATATCTACATGTGTAAAGACATAGTTATATTGATAACTTTAGACCCAGACAGGACAAAATACTCGTGCTCATCACACACATATTTGTTTTGAGTGGGAATCAAACCGACAATTCCCGACTTAGTAGTCATGCTTGCTAACCACTGAACTAGTGGGACAATAAAAATTTGGAACGCAATATTTTTTGTGAGGTACAAACGGAATGTGTAAAAAAGCATGTATCAAAAATCTTCCAAGTTTTATTTCAAACCGCGGGTGTATCGAATTAGGAGACGTGTGAAGGCCGATGTTGCTATTTGTGTGAAATAGTTATTTCATTTACATCTACACGAATTTCTTTTTTATTACTGTATTTAATAATACATTTTAAAGTTTGTTATTAAATTCACTTAACTCATATTAACACATTATTTAATATGTGCTGATATAATATTCACAATAAAAAGGCAAACACGAATTTTAAATAATAGACATGAGTTGTGGAATTCAGGTACCGGTACGTATTATATTATTTCGAACATAAGAATATCGCCGAAATAGCTCAGTTGGGAGAGCGTTAGACTGAAGATCTAAAGGTCCCTGGTTCGATCCCGGGTTTCGGCACGTTTTTTTCCTGCATCTATTTATCTTTTAAATTATAAGCAAATTTTTGAATACAGTGTTACCGTATATCATTATTTTAGGAAAAATAAATTATATAATTATGTAAACTAAATTCCGACATTATTTTATTGTTGATTTTTTTACTTTACTAATATAGATACTAACATAATTTCTTTTTAGAATTCATCGTAATTTAAATAACATAAATTATTTTTTTGTAAGTGTGACCTACTTGTATGATGGTGACTCCTTCATCCGGCTACGTGTGTGACCGCTAGATGGCGCTGGCGTAGCGACAGCCGTCGTGCGAACTACCTTATCTGATTCTCACATGTCCGCGCGGCACGCTATCAGCGTATTCTGAATCAGCGAATTTATCTGTCATAACACAAGTCAGCTACATTACTGGTAGTTTTAAATAATATTTCATTGTATTATTTACTGAGGAGCAAAGAGAAACATACTTGTAAAATACCTGTAAAACAACCTGACGTTAGAGTTGTTAATCCGCTATTGTTCGATTTTTTTTCCAACGCGATTATTATTCGCTTACATACCAATGCTTAGGACCATTATAACAATTTATATAAGTTATTGTGTAAACGATTGAACTCATTCGAATAGTTTTTTTATACCTTCACGCCTATAATCCCCTAAGAGGTAGACAGAGGAGTGTAGTACACTCCCACGATTCACGTATATTGTTCTACGTTCCATCACGGAATAGTTAGTGAGCCTATTGTCATATACCGGGCACAAACGTAGACTCCGAGCTACTACTAGGAATACTAAGTTAGAAATAATCCGAAAGTACCCGACCCGGGAATCCAACCCAGCACCTCTCGATCAATAGTCGCGCTTGCAACCACTCGAGTAACGAGGCAGTCTAAATTCCGCAAGTTCTCAATACGAATTTAGCCCAATGTTGATTTTTTTAACTTATACTTATATTTAAATGAAGCACACCAGCATACCGAAGTATTAATTTGACTATGTTTTTCGGTAGCTTCTTCGGAATATTCAGAAAACAATAAAGCATGGGAACAGATTACAATTAACACAATTTTGCTTAGCTGTAGAAATATGCAAGTTGGTGATACTTGGAAGTCGAGACCTCAAGCTAAGGGTACCAATATTGAGGCATGAAGAAATCTCACTGATTCTTTTTTCATGAAAATAGTAAACATTTAAAATCTATTATTAACGATTAATTTTGTATTTTCTTTTTACAGATAAATATGCGGTGGCGGCCTGACTTGGGAGAAAAGATGGCTTCAAAGGCGATTTTAATATTTACATTACTAGCGATAAGTAAGTTTATTTTTAATAATATAAAACTGAATAACATGGTATTATTTTAAAATATTTCCAGACAGATATTAAAAAATAAATATACATAATAACATTAATCCACAAAGTAAAAGTCTACATGATGTTGTCAAGACTATTGAATGTTATGCTAATATTATGTAACATTTGTTGAAGTTGTAATCCGAGCCAGGTATGTCTTATGCAATTCCATTGATGACACCATCTTCGTCAAACTCTACTGCAATAATATTGTGAATAATGGTACCAGATCTACCCACGCGAGCCAAGTAGCCTCGTTCAATGCGGCTGGAAGTAACGTAACTCTCCACGATCCTTCTCTTCAGCTTTGAGGTTTGAGCCAAACCGAAGTTCGCACCTCACAAGGCCTGTAGAGAATGAGAAAATTGGGTTATATAATTTTCTCATTTAAGCTTGGAATGCAGAAATGGTTTGGAGAACTGAAAATCGATATCGAAACATAATCTGCTGAAGTTCCATACCAATTTAATGTAATTCAGTAACTAATTTTAGCAGTAATTTATACTTACGCCGAGGTCGTGTAATATAGGTTGCTTGTATCTATTTGTTTATTTCGCACAATTTCATATCGCCGAAATAGCTCAGTTGGGAGAGCGTTAGACTGAAGATCTAAAGGTCCCTGGTTCGATCCCGGGTTTCGGCACATATATTTTTTGTAGAAATCGTTAAGTTTTAACTTTTAACTAAACTCTTTTCAAACACTCAGTATTTTTACACACCGAATTTGGTAATTGTTGCGTATGATATATTTTTTTGAAGGTTGAAGTAAAACTACTGATCATTTTATAGTGTTCCTGTTTAGCAAATATTTAACAGGTATCGCCTAAATTACTTCGCTCACAATGCATCACCACTTCATATTAAAAAATTAAAAATATATATTAAAAGTAATTGAGATTTTTTTCATAATAATCTGTAACTACAGTTACTTACGTTATCTTATCTTACTAAGCCGATTACATTGTTAAATTAACAAATTGATCACTGACTATATATCGAATAAATGAACGTCAGTCATAGTCCGACACTTTAAAACGAAAAAAAAGACATATTTTCATAGTTTCCTGTTGATTTGAAAACCCTAAAAATATATATTTAAATACTTTGAATTCTAATACTTTGATGATCACTACATCGCCAATTATGTACGAACACTATCAAGATGTGTTTTTTTTTTAATTTGTACTGCAAATGCTCTCTACACTCATTACAATTCCATTACTCAACATTAAGTCTACGGATTCTTAGGAAATATGTTCATTAGATGAACCTTTGCTGGATCACAAATCACAATGATTAAATTTTCGTACCTTCGGACGTATCTTTCGTCATGCGACGCATTGGAGGCAAAGATGCTCGGGTTATTATGCCCCTTCACGATTATAATCTGTATTAAACTAGTCAGTCAAAACGATGGACAGATAATATTCGTGCATATTGCGTTTGAACTTGTGAAATATAGACTGATGTATAGAAAACGTTTTTTTTGTTTTCATTCGGAGACGTAGTAGTAGTACAAGTAGTTATCATTACTTAGAGTGCAGACGCAAACTCACTAAGGGTTTATGTCGCAGCGTAAGAAAAATTAACTGTCGTATATCTGTTTCTTCCTACTTCATTTTTTTTTGGTTTTTTGAAAATTTCTCCCCGACACTAGAAAGTGTTTCTACACTAAAAACCTTTAAAAAAACCTTTACCGTAAAAACCTTGCGTCGTTTATCTAACACCTGTATCGAAAACGCGATTTTCCAAGAAGGTGATAAGGTTTAGGATTTATATAGAGCATAAATGAAATAGTTCATTTGCATAAGTTTATACCTATATGCCTACAGGGTTTATAGTATAGTTCATTGTGACTGGGGTTGGCAGAAGTATTAAATCGGGCAACTAAGTTCACACGATGTAGTCACGGCAGTACCTGCTTGTCCTCTTCTGCAACATAGATTACACAGACGACCGTACCGATCAATTTCACCAAGATCGCTCCTCTGTGATTCCGGGCTTTGCAGTGGACTTATGATCTGTTTGATGACCCAATCGTAAAACAATACTGCTTCACGAGAACAACCTGAAATTAATGTTACGTAATCGGAATACAAACAAGTATACACTTAGGTAGGTAGACTTGGGTAGGCAGATTCCGTGTCCTAGTTTCATTATGCAGCCATCACAGTTTATTAAGGTATATGAGGCATTCAAATCTAGTCCACAGCAATAAAACGTCTGCGATATATTTATTTCTGGTATACTGTGCCTAATTTTGGATTATGTATGTATGTCCACACACTTACTACTATGTACGCGTTCGTGAATTGTAGGGAGTATTAAATACATGCATAGGTACATACAGTGGAAACGAATGGATGTCGCATTCGCTACTACTACCTCACAACTAAACAAAATACAACCTAACAAAATCTCAGAAAAAATAAGACAGTAATTCACGTAACTTTTTTCCTGTTTAAACAGTCGTTACTATACAATTTAAGGTTAAGACTCCACACTTCTTGTCCATGTCTTTGGTAAGATATATTAATGACAATCCTCGTGTGAAATTCTTGACATGCACTGTACCATCAATAGATAATAGTCGTCATGATAATGGGTCTTATGAATCCAATAAACGTTTTTATTCACACTGCTAACGAGTGCCACATAGTTCGAAGCTCGTCAATCAATCAGAAATAACGAGTCAGACACATAGACGCCGACACCTGACCCCTGTCAGCGACGCGCCCGCTGCCGCCGCCTGCATGCTGCTCCACCGACGTAATTAGACAACTGAGGACATCACGTCATCCTTAAACATTTGCTAAACCGAACGCAAAAACTATCATTAATAAAAATGTATTAACGAGATACATGTTCGGAATGTGTTTCTTGCGTTTTTCTACTTATGTTAAACGCGCTTGCGTATTGAAATATGAATGCAAAGCGTAATATTCAGAAATCTAATGTTCGTTAAAAAAGTTTTGAGAATGGCGCTGAGTTACATGAAATTCAAATGCTTTTTTCATCATGATGTACAATTACACTGAGGAAAATGCCTACACATTTGGCGGTTTTTTTTCGTAGGTATTAGGATCAATATATTTGATTCCATGTACAAATTATTTTTAAATATGTATACTAATTATACCCACTGATCAGTCTGGATATCTCAGATCAAAATCGCAGTGTCGTACAATAACGTTACAGCAACGCCGAAGTAATTAAATCTTGACCATTATTACATAAAGCGTTAGAGTAGATGGAGTTCATCTGCTCTTCATAACTCATAACATTATGCAACAAGTAAGGCAACGACTTTACAATACTTACTGCAATTAACAACAGAGGGGTGGCCCGCGGCGGCCGCATTGTGAGTATCGCATCATTCGTTCGTATCCAGAGAAGGTCGTGACAGCTATTGTCAATTGGGTAATTGTTTATTGAATTTTACCGGTAATTGTTAACATAATTGTTCTGTCAGGACATATTTGCACGGTTACCTACAGTTTTTATTTATTTAGCCAAATACTAAAAAGAGGTATTATGAACCTGATGTCAAAAATCAGTGATAGTATATAAATTTACAAACTAAAGCGCGGTTTTAAGATTTCATATTTAACAACAACAAACTTAAATGCCATCGATAAATTCCGAAAAATGTATAAAGCGACATAAAGATAGAAGCCTTAATTTTAATGGGTATATTTAAAGCGCGGATAATAACACACAAAGCTTAGAAGAGGCAGATTGTTGAGTCATCTCTGACAATCGAAGGCTTTCACTATTTGCATTGCACTGGGCATGCGGATGTTATTGTCACGCCCAGACGTGGGCTGCAGTCGTTTCACGTTCTAAATATAGTAACTATAAACCGACTTATTGTTTCCAAACGGAATATGTCCCTCAGTTCTGGTAAATTGCGAATGGCTGACAATATTGAGATATCTGATAGATTCAGAAATTGTAAGTAGAATTTGCAAAGTAAATTCACGTTGATCCGAAAAGACATTTCATAAATTCGAAATCTGATCGTCGAAGTAGAAGTTAGACATTTCAATTGTCTTTTTTTATATTAAGAGCATAACAAACTTATATAATGTACACATTACATTTTAATTACGGAAATAGATAAGATATATAAATCTAACAAAAATATCACAAATTCCAGACTTTACACACTAGTAAACGATGTTAACAAGTTATTTTCTTAACTTCAAAATTACCGATAATTTTCCACAGTCTAGCATATCAATTCCTCAAAAAAAATTCCATCGAATCAATAACATTTCTAATGAGGTAATTCGAACTCTCATGGGCAAACCCATCGTGGGTTTATAAACTTTCCTTTGCCCGCAATTTGAAGTTCAATGTCCTAATCATCGAGCGCTCATTAAGAGCCTTTTTGAATCTAAATAATTTATATGTGACTATTGTATCTGGTGCATTGTTCGACTAATGAATACTTATTACGATAAGACGTGCGAGAAGATTGTTCTTTAATGATCTCGAATGATTCGGAGATAGGACTCTTTGCTCCTAAATGAATCGACGAATGAAAGTTAGCAGGTACTTTTAATAGAACATACATGGAACTTTTACTCGGGCTCGGGCCACATGAGTGCATATGATCTTTTTTAATATTTTCCAATCGTTCTTATTACAGGCACGTTGCAAGCTTGTGATGGAGTGCGACGTTCTGTCCAGCGACGCAAGGTAATAATATACAGAGATTTAATAACTACATATTCTACCTAATGGTCTTTTAAATAACCATTTATAACAATCATAATAATAAATCGACTGCCTCGTTGGTCGTGTTGGTTGCAAGCGCGACTGCCGATCGAGAAGTCCTGGGTTAAAATCCCGAATCGAGTACTATTGGATTTTTCTAAAATTAGATTTTCTAGTAGTGGGTTGGAGTCTGGATTTGTGCCCGGTGTATGGTAATAGACTCACCAACTATTCCATATTGGGACTTAAACGTCACTAGTGAAACGTGGGAGTGTACTACA
>DWEH01000594.1:0-11188 GCA_018245815.1 Apyrrothrix aesculapus | reverse complement strand
GGATGTTAAATATGAATTCACACCAATATTGTATAATTCGCAGAAGTTAATTAGGCACCTCGCTATGTAGACGTAATAGCGAGGATCCCACGTGCATAAAAAACATTTGTTCAATTTTATCATATTTTTAGTTTTAAGTATGAAAACGTTTCACACGAGCTTATTAACGATTGCTAAAGTTACTATTCGTGGATCCGTTCTGTAGGCATTGGTAGGAGTTAGATGACGCAAAGGGGAGCGCATTTCTCGCAAGTGTCAAGTTCTTTTCTGCGTATTGTAATTTATACGAACGTCAATGTTTGACAGTATGTAAACATGACAGTTGATTAACATAACCTAAAGAATTTTTTTCTAGTGTACAAAATAGTGTTTTAATGGGACATAAATCGATTTTTATAACAGCAATTATTACGATTATAATATATAAGTAGTTAGCGTTATATAAAATTCATTGTGTAATACATTTATATGCTAAGTGAAAATGTCAGAGCGCAAGCCTATGTTTATCAAACCGGGTAAGAAGTTCATAGTCTGTCCATAGTAAACCAGATTTTCAATGAATGATTTGCGACGATGATGGCTTGATAACTGGTGTGTCACCTACAGAGAAGCCAAAGTTGGAAAAATGCTAAATATCCAATAACATCCATTAACATCCCTCAGTCTGATAGACTTCTCACATACTTAAGATAGTATAGTAAAAGCAAGCAATTCTAATGAACCAGCTGTAATGCAAAACTACTATTACAGAACATGATGGAATGAGGATGAACAACACACATATTTCTTGTACTGTAGTACTTGAAAACAAAGATTTACAAACTTTGTGGTTGTGATAAACTTTTCTCCCTGTTCTACTTTTATCACTCAAAATACAGGCTTATCTATTAGAGGTACTGTTGAACTTACTTTGGGATGTTAATGTGAATAATCATTTGCTACTATATTATTACAATAAAACATTGCCTTAAAACATTATGTTCTGATGGATTGCCTCTATATACACAATTGGATTGGTGTAGTTGAAATAATGGAATTTAATGTATATATCCATTATATCAATTGGCATTATGTAAAAGGGCTACATACCTTAGTCATATTCTCAACGTTATAAGAAGGTCTAAATGTTTGTGTTTACTATTACAGGTAACGAAAGCCTATACCCGTTCAAAAATAAAGATGGCAATGTGGAGACATTCACAAATCCCAATACAGAATCGGCACTGCAAGTTGACAGTGATTCAAGGACCAATTTTATATATAACAGATACCACCACTTGCCTATACAAGTCCAGAAACAGAAGCTCCCCGTATTCCAGTACAGGAACCACATTTTGTATCTGTTGGAAAAGTATCAGACCCTTGTGCTGATTGGTGAAACTGGGTGTGGAAAATCTACTCAAGTACCACAGGTGAGTGGAAGATTTTTATGCAGTAATTATGATTCAAATTTTGCATGCAGCCTTATACTTTTAGACCTGGTTTACAACTAGCATTAGGCAAATAATCTGTTAAGAATCAAATCTTAGGGCAGCTTAAGTCTAGATATTTCTTGGATGACAAGTAGTTGCCTCCTTAGCTGTTTGTATGCTCGGAGTGCAAGGTTGCCTGTCCTTAAGGTTGGTTTACGGGTGTATATTTATTCTGTGGGATAAAGACACTGTGACTGACCTGAAATGTCTTAGTTAAAGATAATTGTATAGGTCTCAGTATTGATCAAGTTATTTGTGTTTATAGATGTAATACTTATAATTAACATATGAGTACATAAGGTTATATTTATTTAATTAAATATGAACATATATATCATCACACCGGTAATCTCCAAAGAGGTATGTTTAATTAAATATAATCATTGGAAAATAACAATTCATATTAAATTGTTGAATGGCACGCAGAAAAAGGTTTCTGTAAAATATCCCTATTTTTTTAAATGAAAAGATTAGCTAAACAGCAGGCAGCAATCACAAGTGGCTACTGCCACTCATAATGATCTGCAACCATCTTCAAACAGCACTGTTAGTGTCAATTAGTCCTGTTACTTATACCTTTTAATACTGTTACACCACTACTAGAAACTTCAACTAGAAAATCTGAGTAAGCATATCCAATAGTACCCAACCCGCTATGGAACCGATGACCTCTCGACCAACGAGGCAGTTAACAATTATGTGTAAGTATGTATTTAAATATGAACTATGTCCTCAATTTTATATGTGCAAGCATAAATAATGTACATATATTAATATTAAGCACCTACACGTTTTAAAGTATTATATTTCTTCGGGTACAGGCATAATGTTGTTTTAACTGGTGATACGTGGGAGTGTACTAAAGTCCTCTGCCTACCGCTTCGGGGATTACAGGCGTGATGTTACGTTTTAATTGTATTATTGGTTCCCAAAACACATATTACCTCGAGTGTTAAATGAAATGGCCATCTAACATTTTCTCATAAAAGGAAGTGTAACTGATCTCACTGTCTACAGCTCTAATGTGACCATATTAAAGTCATCGATCATCGAACTTGCCCTACATTGGTTAGAAATCTACTGTTTAGAAATGAACTACTTGGTTAAAAAAATACTGCCAAATACAATAACGAATGGTTGGTAAAGTGTTGTCCGTCCAACTTTATTTAGCTTAATCGTTTTGACATCAGTCAATTATCAGACCAAGATGTGCCACGACACTTGACACATAAGATCCTCTGCAATGATTTAATATGTTTAGTGTAAGATAAAACAAGAAAACCGTTTAAAAAACGAATAACGTATATGTTATCGCTAATGAAATTCAGTTCATATTATATATTGCTATTGGTGATATTTCTGTATTACGCAACCAATAAAACTCGTATAGTGTTCATTATTGGTATTGCCAGGTGTCTTTATTTAAACAGCTTTATTATACCTTAAGGGGATGTTTATTCCTAAATTAATGTCGTATTGTTTTTTGTTCGTCAAAACAATGAACCATCAGTAATTATAATCAGATGCAATGCAAGCATAATATGAGCCTTATAGAAAAATTCCCCATAAGAAGTTCGCGAGATTTTCAAGGTTGCCATTTTATTATTGTTTTATTTCATATAAATTTATTTAGAGTTAATTAATTTTGCTTGGAATTAAAGAGAAATCTTTTGGTCTATTTGGATTTGGTAAAGCGTTTAAGCGTGTATCATATTAGTTAATCAGATATCTGAAGGCACTGGTGTATGACAATGACTTAAAAATACCTGTACAAATTTATTTAACAGAATATTAAGAGAAATTGCGAATTTCTAAACCTGGCACTTACAGATGTATATACTAAGGTGGTTACGTAAAGAGCTAGAACTGGAATTATTTTAAATAAACGGTTAATAACAAGTTTGTTTATAATTCTCGAATTCCGTTTAATAACCGTCATGGTGATGGTTTCTCCTAGTACTTATAAACCTACAAGCAACAGGTCGATTGGTTATCGCACTGCGAATTTTCATTCGTTTGAACAAAATTCCAATAAATATATCCCAATGATTCTTACGTAATATCAGCGATTCGGAACTTCACCGTTTATTTATCTTGACTTCACGTAAACTTTGGCGGGAAGTGCTGCCGTGATTGTTTATATTAGGGACGTCACGCCAGAAGTAGCAAATATACATTTAATTATTGTTACAATATGTTTAATTACAATTTTGTATAAAACATTGAATGCTTCTAATGTAGAGTATTCAATTTCGGAATTTATGTAGTGTACTTGTACATAAAGTATATATTTTTTTGTCATTGTCAAACAGTATACACGGAGTGTAATTGATAACGTGGTATTTTTTGTATTTGGTTAACCTGCCCAATAATTTTATGAAAGAATTTAAAATTTTATGTTTATTTACATACAAATTACGTAATCATTATTCACTTATACATAATTTACAGCTTGTATGTGAAATAATCGAAGTATGAATTAATTTATGCACAAAATAATAACCTTCGACATGTTAAAGCTTTTACAAAGGCTGCATAAAAACGTTAACAAATAATAATAATGATTGACATATATTTAAAAAAGAATGTATCGCGTCCCTAGTCAGCTTGTAGTTTGAAAAAAAGTAAAATTTGAAGCGTACGTAATACGGTATAAGACGGTAACACGCCACACCGTCTACGAAGCAGCCGCGGTGCGCACGCATCCTGCGGCCGCGACCCGCCCCGTCCCGTCAACCGAAAACAGTCAACACTCGCGTAGTGTTTTAATAATATGCGCTGAACACGACCCGTATCGTTTAACGACTCATATTAACGTTGGATTCTATCAAACGATGAGCCACTCTGCATAAAACGTTAAATATAATCGACACCGCATCGATTTTACGCGAAGTTTATAAAGTTTTATGACGCGAGGCGTTCGTTTCTGTGACCGAGAGACGACGTAAAACATTGCTTCGAAATGTGAAAACATGTATGAAAAGTGAGATGTGGACGTAAAAATGACAATGTTTGTATTGCGGCACAGTGATAAAAACGGTGAAAGATAGTTGAAGTGATTTATTTTAATTATAGGACAAATATCGGCTGCCTTAATCTAAATATAACTTAGAGAAATTCTAACAGGAATTGGAGTGTTTGAGCCATTTCGCGGCGATGCGAAGGGGCACCACGGCCACTACAACCGGATTTAAAAATAGAATCCAGTGTGTGGGCTCCTGTAACCCATGCGCCGCTAAATAAAACTTCGCTTTTTGGATGCTAGATAAAGATAAGGCCACACGCGAAAGTCTTTGTTTGTACGCGATTACGAAGCCCTACCGACGATTATGACTGGTTTATTTTTATATGCAAGCCGCGTGTTAACCTGTCCTTGACGTGGATAATCATCTCGGGACCTTGACACATGTCAGCTGCACATCACCACACACCGTACCGCCAACTAAAATGATGTGGCCGGCGTCGCAGGCTAGCAAAGTGCTAAGCCTCCTGCTCTTCACAATCATAGCATTCTGCATTTACATGGACACATTTCTATATTTAAGAATACAGAACTACAAAATAGACATATTCGATAGTTATGAGAATGTCACCCAACAAGAATCATTGTCACACAAAATGGTTAGCGCTTGTTCGTACTATGAGGACGTCACGTGGATACCTTGCAGCATCAATCCGCTGTGCCACCCCACTGTTAAAGCATTAATGATAGATCACGTGAATCACTACATCTACGGACCGCTATGTGCCATAATAGACATTGGTCTCAGGATATCCGAGAAAGCGCTGTACCTAACCCCCAACATGATCTCATTCTCCCACGTTATAGTAGCTTTTATCGGTGCTAAGCTCTTAACGTGTCAGAATTTAGCCGTACGCCGCATTGCGATAGTTTTATTTCAAATAAGAATGTTTCTGGACGATCTAGATGGACACGTGGCCAGAGAGCGGAAGAACATCAAGGGGGAGAGATCGGAAGTTGGCACGTTAGGTTATTGGGTCGACGGTATTTGCGACTTGATAGGAGTCGTCGCTATGATGGTGGGGATTCTGTTGTATCTCAAGAATAATCCGCCGCGGCGAGGTTACAAGGGTACACCGTCCAGCACCTTGCCCTATCATCAGTTAAAGGAAATCAATTCCACTGAAGACATAGAAAAGGATCACACTACAGAGATCGGTATATCGTACAAAACGAAAGTGACATTCCAACGGATCGTTCAAGTTATAGGATTGTTTTCCGGTCAAATGGTGCTATCTTCGTTAGCTTGGAATAGATATATAGATATTTATCAGGAAATGCTTGAAAATTGCACTGAGTACGACGTGCAGCGACGTGACACTACGTTCAGATCGGCCAAATTTTTCATCGCCACCGGTCTGTGGAGGATCGTGAACCCTCATAGCTACCTACACTTGCTCTCGTTAGCTGTGTTCTGTGATAAAACGTGGAGTTTCCTCAAAACGGTACATTACAGTGGGTATGTGGGTCTGTTGATAACGGTCGGCACATCCGAGTACTTGGTAGATAGTATTCGGACGTTCGTCGTGAATGGCACGAACGGGTGAATGATACGTTCGGTTTACTATGGCGATATAATAATAATATGGTATTCTTGCCATTTGAAATCGAATTGAATCAAATAACTTAATGTCTTGTCCTTGTTTTTGCGTCGGCCATAATATCTTTTGTTTTACGATACAACTGTTTAATCTTGTCACCAGTAGACGGTTAGAATTTTGCGCTTCATTTAAAAGGGAAATTTTCAATATATTGCTCTGGTTTAAGTTTGATTAACTGGCCATTTTTACGACTTTATGTTATAAGGACTGCTCCCGTTTGTATTAGTCATCTCTATATTATTGAAAATATGTGATAAAACCTTTGATTTGTGTTAGGTGTGATTTCTGATGAGTATAAATCAATTTAGTTAGCTTTAGACTTCGATGTACCCTTGTTTGTTGTTAGTCGTGATAATATTTTAAATAATTGTCGAATTACATTTTCTATTTTATTGATATATCACGATAATTGTATGAAACTGTGCTGGCACAGATCAGTCGATAATTTTATCACGAACTAAATAAATTCTACGATTAGGTTTTAGGATAACTTTAAATATTTCCAGTTTTAATCGAATCAGTCGATTGCTTGAAAACGAATATGAATTTTTTCTCGATTAATCTTATGATAAAGGCTACAAATATATATCAATTTAAATAATTATCTAAAGTTAGTCAATTTGGTTACTATTTGTGTCCCTCTAGTGATGTTATATAAAGAGTAAATATTAAAGTAATTCTCGCACCTAGTTTCGTAACTTCAACATTTATAAGGCCGAACAATTTAAAGAAAAAGAAAAAATAAAACGCCTTGCTAGTGTAATCCAAATTGACTGTGATTGGAAGTACGATATTTATACATTCGATTACAAATATAAATGAAAAGTAAACTTATATGGGCGTATAAGTTATGGGCGTATATGTATGTAGGGCACGTGTGAATGTGTATAATAATAATCCATCCATGTAATATTTGAATTCTAGAACATATTTATAATAATGAATATAGGTATTTGTATGTTGATTTTGAGTAGATGTTTGCGATGTTTGTTAATCGGTCGACAAGGTCCATAAGCGTTGGTTTTATATAAGAGTTTTGTTATTATCATGTGATAGGGGCGATGTTAAAATGTACACGAAAATAATTAAGAAATCTATACGCTCCATTGATGATTTTGGAACAAAATTTTGCAATTGTTATACATAACGTTGGAATTTAAAAGTGACAGAATGATACAAGTAGGAAAATAAATTAATTACAAATTTTAATTAAACACATGAAGTAAACGTACATATATAGTTATGTACCGCAGCACATTACATTTAAATTTAAAATATTTTACTGTAATTATATGCAAATAGATGACCTGCTCGTTTTGCCGATTGTAATAAATGTACAGTGGACAGACAGTAATAATGATTGTAAATGAACGATTTGTGATATTAGATTTCGTTGTGCCAATGTGTGTGGGGACGTGTGTTATTTGAGATAATGTATGCAGTATGTATTTTATATTCGCCGGTACATGGTACATGGTACTGATTTTCATGTAGGCGATTATTACAAATTAGCTGGCTATTATAAATATATGTGTGATGTATTTGATATAGAGAATTGTATGTAGACGAGTTATTGGATGCAATAAGGCTTCGATTGCATAAAATCTTCACCAGACGCTCATGCGGTGTGCATGTATGTAAGCATCTTATGCAATCCGAGCCTTAGCCGAGATAATTATGTCAACATTGTTATTACTATGAAAAGTAGTTTCTTTTAAATGTTATTATTGTTATATTGGCTGTTTAATTCCTTCACATAATAAGATACGTAGGTATAATATGTTATTTCGAATAGTCATTGTATAGATTATGTCTGTGATTTTTATATTTTATAAAAGTCGTTTCAACGGGTATATTTGTATACTACTCGCAATTAAATATCGAGTTATATAAATGTATTTGTTATCTGTACTTCAATTACTTTTATCTTATAATGTAAAGTGGCACGTTCGTCAATACGTTTAAAATGTTCTTCTAATTACACAATATACTTTATGTATGATGGCGTGTGTATGTGGCGAAAATAACGTTCCAAGCAATACAATCTTTTTTTCTCTTTACAAATAAGTATTCATATATTTGTCCCTCTTTATATTTGGTACACTCGCAAATGCTCATTATTGCATCATTTCCAACTGTTCTCAATGAGTAGGACTAGCGTTTGCGGTACAGAGATATGACGATAAATGTTATTTATGAAAGGTCGTTCGCATGAAAAGAGGGTGAGCCTTGGCGTGTCAGAAGGGAGACAGACGTGTGTCAAACAGTGACACGCGATATGAACGTTGAAAAATAAGCGTAGGAATTTATTGATTTGTTATGGCAATACAGTATCCTGCCAAAATCTGACAGACGCTAGTCTTTAATCTTTTTAAAAGTATTTTAACGGCAAAATGAACATTATTTTATAATAATTATTATAAAGTTGCTATTATCATTCCTATGCAGCATTTTTCAATTGATTGTCCCGTTTATATGAAAACATATTTGCAGTTAATTTTGTATGATAGTTTTGTGTGTGCAATTCGGTAATATAACGTCTCCTATTATTATAATATATTTTATTATTGTGTTATAACATAATGACAATATATTGTATTACTTATGTATGTAATCGGTATTGTTTTACAACTGATATTTCAAATGGTGCTGTGGATATTTTATTTTGTTACTTGAATATAAAATCTATATATATTATATATAGATTGTAATGTTACATGTGTATGTTCGTGCAATATACGCGATGATGACGTAATCGTTGTGCTGTGTTCCACGAAATAATGCCAATCGCGCTTGTACCAGCGTTGGTGTGCATTGTCCTCCAAGGTATGTTCAAATGTGAAGGAAGTCGGACACCTAGCAATGGGTCTGTAATAAAATTGTTATTTGAACTGTGTCTGAAGATTAAAAATATTTTTGAAAATATACGGCATATATCATTTCAGTTCAATATCATAATTATTCCAATTTTTAAGACCTAAATAACACTCAAAATATGAAATGGGGTTTGATATTTGACTTTAAATTAGTGCAGAAGTAAATGAAGAAAAAAAGATAAAATGTTACGAATAATAAATGAAGATGAATTGTAATTCTTATCGTTCAATATTTTCTTCTATACTTTTAAATCGAGGTATTTATTTTAAAAATCGGGTACGTTGTTAGGTACTTGATGATCAATTTTTGCGTTTTAAAAAAACGTGAAAACAAATTTATTCGACGCACTAAAACAAGACATACTTCTTTTTCATTACATATGGACAAAGCCTCTTTTTCGAAATCGATGGCCTTAAAAGCGCTGTCATAGCAAAGATTGGTCTAGAAACACATTTCCTCCAGATTTCATATATTGAAACTTCTTCACAGGTTGCCATAAGTATATACCAGATGTATCTTTTGTACAATCGCAAATGGAATCTGGCCTGTACTTGTGTCTGAGATAAATGAGACCTGTTTAAATTCTTGACAACAAAATTCTAAAGAAATTGTCACAAAAACGATACAATATGATTAGCTCCTCAAAGGGATATGGTTTTATCCCACATGTAACATGTAGCTTTATCATTTGCTTTATAATGAATCGTAAGATTGAAAAACCATAGCTGTTTTTTTATAAAAAGAAACGGAAATTTCTTTTAAAGTTTCGTTTAACCAATAATTGATACATTTAATTGTTACACAATACAACGTAGCCTTGAGGTGGTAATATCTTGACTACTTGTTATGTGAGTTGATAACAACTGCTTCATGACTTAACACATTGAGTTATTTAAATAAATGACATCAATAGACTCACCACCTATTCCATATTGAGACGTAAACGTAACTGGTAAAACGTGGAGTGTACTACACTCCTCTGCTTACCTCTTCGGGGATTACAGGCGTGGTGTTACGTTTTTACATCAATGTGCTTAGACATGTCCAGGTGTCATGTTTAACTCGTTGGTGAGAGAGTTGTTTAGTAATTTACAAGTGCGACATATCATAAATAACTAAGCTTATCGACCTGCTCTTTCATTCGCTATGTAAATTAGACAGCCTAGAAGCCAATTCTGCTATATTTTAAAAATCGATGCAAGTTGACTTGTCAATGTATTCACGCCACGTACGGTTATGTATGTGTGTAACCAAACAGTATATAAAAAAACAAACATTTTGGGTTCTTCGGTTACAGACTATAAAAGGCGATTTTCAATAAATTTATTTATTGAAATCCACATAATCCTCACCTTATATGAAAGCGTGAGTGCCCGCTTGGCGTAAACAGGTGTTTAATGAGAAACGGCTGATAATACACGGGCGTGCGATATGAAATAAATAAATATACCTATAAAATAACGGATTGTTAACCACGGCTTCGTTTAAGTGGATGGATACTTAGAAAGCTCTCGTACATTCCACTCTCACATATTACAATTCTGCATAGAGATTACAATACTTAATATGCTATATTATTATTTTTTGTGTTATACATTAAGCTAAGAGGTACAAGGGCGTATTTAAAGTCTAACATCGTTCTTAGTCAACTTCGGGTAGGTAATACTTGTTATTTGGTGGTAATTTGTTGTGAGGAAAATGCAGTATTCGGTCAATTCGCTGAAACTTGTGCGAATTGACCGGAATCTGTATAGATTTGGATTAGGCCGGGTTAAAATTTCCTTTAACATATGTTAAAGTAAAGTTTGTACTAACTTTAATGAATGTAGACGAGTAGAAACAAGTCCGCCAGGATCGTAGCAGGTGGAAATCTTTAGTCTACCGATCCCTGTAGGAAATAGGATAACGAAATGTTTGTGTGCATAAATTTTATCCATACGAACTTCACCCAATCGCAACCCCTTATTTACTTGCATCAAAAATATGTGTATCAAGTATAATGTTATTTAAAAAATGTACTGTTTCACGCCTGTAATCCCCGAAGAGGTAGGCAAAGGAGTAATACACTCCCAAGTTTCACCAGTTACGTTTACATCCCACAATGGAATAGGTGGTGAGCCTATTGTTATACTCATGGCACAGATCCAGACTCCGAACTATTACTAGAAATTTAACTAGAAAATGTCTGTTAGAAAAATTCATTAAAATTAATGTTA
>DWEH01000593.1:0-11189 GCA_018245815.1 Apyrrothrix aesculapus | reverse complement strand
AGAAACATTTAATTTCGTTTAGATTTTTGTCAAATTGATAGGGGGTGGGCGATGAATGCCGTGTAACAGGTTTCACGTAGATCGACAGACAATGCTTCACTTAATTATATTTTTATACTAAATTAAACTTTTTTGTTGAAGCCAAGAAGTTTCGATGTGCTCCTAGCTGGAAAACCGTTGGAGCAAAGTTTCCTTAAGTAGCCATCCTCATCCATATCACAAGTGAATCGTTAACTTTAACAGCATGTGTTGCCCCAGAAAACTATTTGCAAGGCTTTTATCTCATTTTGGCGAGAGTAAAAAGTTACACTAAGTTTTTAGAACAACAGGTGCTCGCGATATGACGATATTAGCCTCTTTTTTTGTTACAACAAACATATTGCCGAAGAAAGGACGAAAGTTGTTTCAGCGTTAAGTGATGTTACATTTTTAACTTCGCTTCTTTCTGAGTTTATGTTTTTGTGTTTCAAAAATGAGACGCGAATTAAAAACAAAATAAATGTGATCACTGTGATGCTCCGTTTTTTGCGTCTGTGGTGTCGGTGATATTTTTGTTTTTTTCTTTGTTGTGTGTTTTAAAGCAATATTGAATGTTAACAACTACTTTAGAATTCTACGTTCATGCTACCACGAATCAAATATACGCTCATTCACGTATTTACGACCACAGTATTAAACCGGGTGGTTCTAGCCCACATTTAGATTTTTTTTCTGCTAATCATAAAGCAATAGTCGAAGTCGTATGTCAAAATTTTTTTTATTCATTTCACGTAACATCAAAAAAAGATGTTAAAAACAATTTGCTTTTCACTAATTTTTATTGTTCAAGTTGCCAGTTCGTTGACGTTTAAAATGTATCATCTAAACTTCGTTATGAACGCAATAATAAAGTACAATAACATTGATATAAAACAAACTACGCAAAAAATATTGTATAAGGTAACTTTAATTCGATCTGAGTTTATTCGAGTTTGTTTATAATGAACGCACGATACAACCGCACAGGAATAATTCAACGGCTTATGCACCCTTGATAATACCTATGAGATGAAGTTTCTTTGGACGCCGCGCGGGTGGCGGCGGCGGGGCGTCGGCGTCGTAGGGCGGAGCTACGTAGCGCCGATCAGTCGGTGGGCAGCCGCCGTACGTGCCATACGCCTGTCGGTCCGCGGTCACCGCTATCATGCCACGCGACTCGCGATGTCGTTCTCATGCCGTGAATATTTATGACGTGTTCAACCATCTTGCCTCATTATAAATGGCACTGTCGACATCAATGAGTTACCGCAACTCGCAGAGAACCGTAAAATGCCAATAAAAAAAACTGTTGTGAATGGACTCGCGCGAAAATTCAATTGCATTATAGTGTACGTGTTGTTCCATTGCTATGTCGCCGAAAGGAGCACCGCGGCGGAAATGCCACACGAATGCGCCTACCGCAGCTCCGAGACGGAAACGTCGGAGACCGCGGTGCTGTTCTGCAAGATCCGAACGATAAGCAATTTGGACCACCTGTTACAGAATATCAGCAGAACGCATTTCGACGATGTTTTATCACTGCACGTGCAGTGCAGCGAAATACTTTTCTTCGAAAGCACCCTCACTGCTCAAACGGAGAAGACATCAGGAAAACATGCAAACCTCGGTAAACTTCGAGATCTCATCATAGATAAGTGCAAGATACGTCAGATACCTGCACGTGCATTTGAAAATTTCAAAGACTTGAAACGCCTACATGTGACGACGCAAAACAGCGAATGGTCGGCTATGACTATGGAGCTACACGAACACGCGTTTCTGGGTTTGAGTGAGTTGATTGAACTAAATTTAAGTGACAACAACATCTGGAGCACCAAAACAGACACGTTTTGCTCCTTGTACAGCTTAAAGACTTTAAACCTTACGAATAATCATTTGCAAAATATTAGGACGATTGGTTTCTCGGATTCGCTACGAGAACAAAATCTTAGTGTTAAAAGTTGCAATTTAGTTGTCGAAACACTGGACATGTCTTATAACGATTTGATTGTTGTAACTGATAACAGCCTGTCAAAGTTACGTTCCTTGACAAAGCTGTTACTACAAAATAATGCAATATCCACTATAGAAGATCGTGCATTTGGAGGACTGCTAAGTTTACAAGTTCTAAATGTATCGAGTAATTTCATGAATGCCATTACTCCAGATCTTTTTGCTGATACTAAATTATTAAAACAAATAAACTTAAGCAATAATACCATAAATGTTTTGCCACCTGGTCTCTTCGAAGGCCTGGAACAACTCCAAATATTAGACCTTTCACGTAACGACCTAACTAGTCAGTGGATCAACAAAGGCACTTTTGTCGGATTATTGCGAATGGTAATTTTAAATCTTTCTTATAATAGATTAAGTAAAGTGGATCGTTACATATTTCAAGATTTATACAGCTTGCAAAAATTAAACTTAGAACACAATGAAATAACTTCTATTGATGAACACGCATTTATTGAATTAAGAAACTTACATTCACTTACACTATCTAATAATAAGCTTGTGCATATACACACGCTATTATTTAATGATTTGCATGTTTTACATGAATTGTTTATAGATAATAATAAAATTAAACATATAGATGATAACGCTTTTGACAACATGACGACTATAGAAGATTTAAGTCTAAACGACAATTTTTTATCCTCTATCCCTTTATCTATTCGCAAACTTCGGTCTCTAAGGTCATTGGATATAGGAAATAACAATATAACTCATCTAAACCGGGAAAACTTTCGCGGTCTGACCGAACTTTTTGGTTTACGTCTTGTGGATAACAAAGTTACTTATTTAAATGATGACACTTTTGAACATTTACCCCAGCTACAAGTTCTAAATTTGGCGTCGAACAAAATAAAACATGTTGCGCCCGGTTGTTTCCGCAAAAATATTAATTTGAAGCTGCTCCGCATGGATGGAAATGATATAACGAAGTTTGAAGGCATATTTACGACGCTTAACAGTCTTGTGTGGTTAAATATGTCTGCAAATAAAATTGTTACATTCGATTTTAAAAGTTTTCCTGACAGCTTAGAATGGTTAGATTTACATATGAATCAAATAGAAAATTTTTTCAACAATGACTTGTATTCCAATGTAAATATTAAGTTATTGGACTTAAGCCATAATAATATAAGTCAACTTTCAGTTACTTCAATTCCAAAATCCGTTGAAAAATTGTATATAAACGATAATAAAATACAACACATTCAGGTCGGTACTTTTTCCAAGTTACAAAGACTCTCAATCGTGACCCTAAATAATAATAAACTGGTACAACTTGACATGAACGCATTTAGGCTAGATCAAATAGATGAAGATAGTGATTTACCCGAGTTCTTTATAAGTGGAAACCCATTTGTTTGTGATTGTTCAATGGAATGGATTCAACGCATCAATTATTTGAGCCACAGTCGACAATACCCGCGAGTGTTGGATTTAGATAAAGCGTTTTGTTCGTTGGTACATTCGCGCGCCAAAGAAAAAAAAATGTTAATAGATATGTCACCTTCAGACTTTCTGTGTCCATACGAAAGTCATTGTTTCGCGCTATGTCATTGTTGCGACTTTGTTGCCTGTGATTGTGAAATGATTTGTCCGAATAATTGTCGATGTTATCACGATATTACTTGGAATGCGAATGTTGTGGACTGTTCTAATGCTGGTTACGCAGAAGTACCAGAACGAATCCCTATGGACGCTACAGAAATATATTTAGACGGCAACCATATTACTCATTTAGGTAACCATGTTTTTATTGGTAAAAAGAAACTTCAAGTATTGTACCTCAACAATACAAAGCTCAAAGAGGTTAATAATCAGACATTCAAAGGGGTGGATGCATTAAGGGTTTTGCATTTAGAAAATAATAAATTGGTTGAATTAAAAGGCGACGAGTTCATGCACCTTAATAATTTAAATGAATTGTATTTAGATCATAATGCCATTGTTCATGTAGCAAACAACACTTTTTCCTCTTTAAAATCATTATCAGTCTTAAGAATAGATGAAAATAAACTGGTTAATTTTTTCCCTTGGAAATTGCTGGCATCATCATCTAAAAGCTTAGCTCACGTTTCTATAGAAGGTAATCAATATTCTTGTGATTGTAAGAGTATAGCGGAGTTAGATTCATGGCTAAGAAGGGATCCAGGAGATCCGGAAAAAATGCTGTGTACGGACTCGGAAGGAAAGCCAACGAAAATAACAATCGCCTCAGTACTAAGTCATTGTAAAGAATATATGGGGTCAATAAATGATCCAACGGTTTCAAAGGACGAGATAGTTTCTAAATCTGTTTTTCTGCCGGATAACTACTTTGCAGTTATTTGTGGTATTATTATAATTGTGGTAGTAATTTGTCTTATAGGTGCTATTTTCTATGCTTTTAGATATGATGTCAGTGATTGGCTATACACTAACTACGGTGTGCCTTTGTTCAAAGAACAGTCGTGTCCAAACGTCGACCGCGTACTAGAAGGCAATCCGAATCACATGTACGATTACTATGTGATATGTAATACCAAAGATACTAATTTTGTTTATCATAACATAATGTCAGAAATAGAGTTCAGAAAAATTTCCACCAAAAAGCTACTAATAAACGAATTTCCCTTGAATGTTTTAACGTTAGATAGTTTTTCAAAGTCACCTAAATTATCCAAGCGACTCCTAATCGTTTTAACTACAAATCTTATTTGCAACGATCTCTGCGATATTCATTTCAAGAACATGTTTTATAGTTATTTAAAGACGTTAAATCGTAGTGATTTAAATAAGGTGATATTCATTAAGATGGTAGATAACAACCAAATAAATGACGAGCTCGGTTTTGTTCTAGATAAATATAAGAATATATCGTGGAACGATCCACGTTTCTGGGACCGTTTCATTTTATTGCTAAACTCAACTGACACCATTATAACTGTGAAAGGTTCCGAAAAGAGTGTATTTAAGAAATCTTTACGACAAACTCCCACTTTGAGATACACAACAATGCCGGTATCAAACGATAGTTGCTCAAAGCAGAATTTTACGAATTCACTTCAATATTGTAGGAGAAACGACGGAGAGTCGTCGCAAAATGAAAGCTCTCCGTCCTCCGACAACAATACGTACGGAGAGGGGAACAATTCAAACAATAGCTACATGTCGATTGATAACAGGACATGTCCTCGGTTTAATTATGACCTCAGGCTGTCTCCTAGTAGTGGTCACGTGTACTCAAGGGTGGACGATATTTCTCCAACCGCACCACGTTCATTAACAGGCTCTGGCTCTGCCAAGGGACGCACGTATTTCGTGTGAGAAATACTTAACATTACTATTCCACATAAACTTAAGTTTCTTTGTACTGATTACTGCACAATTCAATGTAATTTTAATCATAGCTTTTGTAAATAGAATCAACTTTCTAAGGTACAGTTTTGTCAATTTTCACATACGTAATAAGATCTGTGTACGAGTGGAGTGTTAGCACGAAAATAATATTTTAATGAAACAATATTTTGTACAAAATTCACACGAAAATGTTTAGTCTGATAACGTAAACGATTCAAGTGTTGAAATAACTATTCAATTGTATTTACATAGTATGTTACTGTGAACATTTTTTCACCAAGCCTTCACTGTAAAACAACACCAAATAGCACGTAAGTTGATTATAATTCTTGTATCCACAGCATCGGTTAAGTAGATAGGCTCCTGTGTTTTTCTCTATAAGGTTTATTTATTAATATATAACGCTATAATTACCTACTCATGTGTCTCTTAATATTAAGCATGCAATATTTTACGAAAATGTATTGTACATTAATATAATATTCATCACATACTGGTTATCGATTTGTTATATTTACTGGAACTAAATATTTACAGGCATTATATTTCGTTTGATTTCGTTGATATTAAGTGTAATTATTTGAAATTTACTATTTCGTTTATGTGGAAGCAAAGTTAGCTATGTGTAATCATGTGCTTATGTGTTAATGAAAATGTGTATATATTATGTATAATGGAATATGTTTGCAAAGTTATAGTTTTTGCGCATAGATGTATCGCTTGAGTACCTATATATTGTATTGTTAAGCTAAATCGTGATATTAGATTTAATAATTATGAACTTGAAAATAAAATTGTAATTTTTGGATTGTAATTATTAGTCTTAATGAATAATAATTATTATTGTTTTGTATAAAATGTACAAAGATCTTAAAACCGTAATAAAATTATACTGACGTTTTGATACTCATTACGTTTTTCATTTAAATTACTCACCAAATTACTTTTCGTATCTTTGCGTAAATCTTGATTATTTAATCAGGAAAGTAATTTCGCACAGAGATTAGAAATAACAAACCTTGTATTGCTACCTTTTTATCTAATTAATTTGCTTTTGAATTTTTTGCCTTGAATTGTAAATTAGTTTGAACGGAAAATTTGAGCGACAAAGTTTAGTTTTACATACAAATTTGTAAACTAATGAATGTGTTATCATAACTTTTCATTATATTTGCAAAAAAAATATGATCAATTATTTATTAAGATAATAATTAACGTAGAAGAAGCATGTCAGGTCTGTACGGATAAATGTAGATATTTGAATCTCGGTACGTTCTGCCTACCCCGTAAGGAACATGGCGTGGCAATATAGTAATCATTGGCTAAATAAATTGGGATGCTCTCGCTTAATTTAAATTTTAAAAAGAATTAGTTTTAGACATCTAAAACAATTTTCTTCAACTTTACCGTATACGCGGAGACACATGGCATTTTACGTCCTCCGTGTAAGCAATTAATCTGTGCCTAAACTTGGCTAGAACTTAAGCTTAATCCAGCTGCCATGGGAAGAACTGCAAATGCATTTAACATAGTAAGGTCTAAGAAAATTAAACAGCCTGTTTTAAGGTATTCAGTGACCTCCATAACGCATCCATATACGTAGAACTTTTTTACTGTTTATTTATTTAACGTTCTTGGCAAAGAAAAATTAAAAAAAAAACATGTATAAAAGGACTATACAAGAAAATATTGTACATGAACCTGCTTATTCTCTATGGAATTTATCCCAGCAGACCCGGGACTGGAAACGTGATATGTAGTGCGATTTCTCCCAAAAGACAGCGACCTTTCGACGATGTCGTTCGTATAAAAAATAAATGTTCAGTTCATTTAAGGTGAGTTCTGGCAACTTGAGATGACAATTATACGCTTAGGTTAATTATTATAAGCCCACACCAGACACGTTAAGGAATATACTTGCATAATATAAATTTATTACAGCTCAATTTTTAGTGACAGTCGTATCATATTGAATAAAACAAAAAAAATATTGATTCTGATATGATTTCTGTAGATTTTTAAAATTAAATATAGCAACTGACTGCCTCGTTAGTCGTGTTGGTTACAAGCGCGACTGCCTATCGAGAGGTCGTGGGTTCAATTTCCGGGTCGAGTACTATTGGATTTTTCTAAAATTTGAATTTCTAGTAGTGGCTCGGAGTCTGGACTTGTGCCCGGTGTATGGCAATAGACTCACCACTTATTCCATAGTGGGACGTAAACGTAACTGGTGAAACGTGGGAGTGTACTACACTTCTATGCCTACCTCTTCTGGGATTGCAGGCGTGATGTTACGTTCAGTTTTATCGTATTTCCACTCTTAATTTAAAATAAAACAGGAACAGGGAAGGCGAACGGGGGAACAGAAGTAACTCAGGTGCGCGTGCCCAGACTTCTAGCGCTGCACGTATCTTGGGGCTTATTTATTTACCTCGAGAGGACAATGCACTACCCGAAAATAAAGTTACGTGAATGTTTCTGATATTTAAAACGCTTGCTTCTATTTTAACTGCAGAAATAAAATAATAACTAACGCGCATTTAATATGAAACAACTTGTTTTTTTAATCTCAAAAAAGGCTTAGAATGTCATTGCTTAAGTCTTTTGAACAAATTCAAGCTTATTTTGAAAAAATGGCAACAAAATAGATCGGTCAACCATTCAACCGATTGGCTATAGAAATTTATTGCCGACGTAAGTTAGACGAAGATGATAAAGTAATTAATCTCTCCCGGCCCTTTTTATCGTTCCACTGCTAGATACGGGTCTCTTCTCAGAATAAGAGGGTCAAGACAACAGTCTGCTATGCTGGCCAAGTGCGGGTTGACAGACTTCACACGCCTTAGAGAACATTTATTTTTATGAAATCTAAGGTGTGCAGGTTTCCTCATGATGTTTTTGTTCACCATTATAGCAAATGATATTTAATCTTAAAACGCACATTATTATAGAGGAGCGCGCCAGGACTTGAACCTGGGTGGAGTGAAAGGCTGAATTTCAAACCACTAGTCTATCACTGCTTTTCATTTATAATGCTGCTATATAATTAATATCTTATTGATTTCTTCCTTGATCGGTACGCCATTGCGTCCTATATGAGTGCTTACAAGTGAACGTAATTCTGTGATTAGTTGATTTTAAGAACGCAATTGAACGTTATATATGTTATTAATTGATCATTAAAATGTAATAACTGCCTCGACTGTCTATTAAAATGACTGCCGATCGAGAGATCCTGGATTCAAATGCCAGGTCGAGAACTCATAGATTTTTCTTACTAGAATTTCTAGTAATGGCTGGGAGTCTAGATTAGTGCCCGGTGCAAGCGAATAGGCTCATCAGCTATTCCATAGTGGGGAGGAAACGTAACTGGTAAAACGCGAGAGTTACTACACTCCTCTGCCTATCTCTTCAGAGGTTACAAGCCTGAAGTTACGAAAAATCTAATAAATTAAACATAATAATTTAATTATTTAAACATAACATAGTTTTGATGAAGTTTACTGAAGATAGTATTGCGACTCAACTTGAAACAACTTTACCAAGCCGGTCTGACGTGCAAGAAGTTCCGCGATCGATTCCCAGCAGAGCAGACATCTGAATGGTAGATTTAATTATCTGTTCTGAATTTGTGTATCCATAGTAATAGCGAGACAGATTTTTTTTATGTATAACATTATTTAAGTTTATATGTACAAATGTACATAATGTAAGTACATAATCACTACCTGTTATATATTGCGATCACAACCCCTACTGTTGAACGTTTCATAAATGTAGTCAGTTGGCGTTCAAGAACCGAAACAATTCATAAAGTTGTCTGCCCTCACCTAACCCCATGATTTATAACGTAACTATTCTAAACACTGGTTAGTTAGCGAATTAGTTAGCGATCTCAAAGTTCCCGCTAACTCTGTAAGGCATTTTGAGATTATCTTCAGCGAGAGTTATCCAGTAATTGCGTTTCATGATTCAGTTCTATTAGCCCCTTAACCGCTGTATTGAGGTGCAATAATTCTGATTTACCATACCACACGTATAAATACTATATGTTCGAAACATCAGAGTAGGCCCTTTGTCATTAGTTCGGGCATGTAGAATGAATGGCAGACGAAAGAATGACAAACCAGGTATATCTACAATGCGAATGTGGATGGATGCAGATGGGAAGGCAGGCCTAGGCGCATTTACCTCGACCAAATAGTTCAAACACTAGCTGATGGAGACTCAGAAGTCTCCAAAACCGGTGTGCTATATGAAGAGAGTGATGAACGTAAAAGAAGAACATCAGATATTGAAGGTTAAACATATTTGGCATTCAGTGCTCGCTGCCTAGGCCGTAAGAGATCTGGCATGACGTTATGATAATAACAAAAATACAATGAATACTCGAATGTCATGTGGACTGCATAGTTTTACATGCAAAGTGTATGCATGCATCTTAACAACAATGCAACTTTTAATTAAAACCTACAAGCTCCTTGCTTACTGCATCGATCCTTTTGCAAGTAGCCTTCATTTCTCCATCTATGTTAATAGAAATGTACCTTACCTTCCCATCTCAGTTGAAACTCAAATACTTTTTAAACAAAACCAACAGAATCATGTTTCCTTCTTTTAAAACAAAAGACGAATACAACGCTTGCACCAGCACCATTATATTCAGAAGAACTTAAAATAAGAATTCGCATAACATAAATATACTGTCAGAGTCGATCTGAAAAAATTACCCGTCCGGCTGCTTTATTTCACGGTGGCACGTAATTTGATCGATATTAAACCTTAAGGTAATAGGAATAAAAGCGACATAGATTGCCATCGTGATTGAAACTAGGTAGAGGAACAATCGCTCACCGGAGATCGCGGGCCGTCGACACCACCATTTGTCTCGGGCCACCTTTAAAAGCTATTCGCAACCATTTCTCTTTTTAAAAACCTTTAGACACTTCCTTTTCGTTTTTCAATCGTCCGTCGGTGTTATCGCTGTAAACGTTTTCGTTTTGCGCTAGCACTACGTATTTGTTAAGAGATGTTAATACCTACATCTAGGACTTCGAAGGTAGGGTGAATAAGCTTCTCCTAGACATGCTTGCTCCATCTTATGCGTTTATGCGTGCATCTACATGCGTTTGTCCTCCGAACGGCTACAATTGGACACGTTAGAAGAATTTTTGGGCCTCCTTCGATTTAAAGAAGAATCCGGAGCACAGCCAAACGGTAATGCTGATATTCACTCATATGTATAATACAGCTCAGAGCTGAGCATCGCACGTGTCCCCAGTATTAATCTCTATAATCTTCTTATAAGAAATAACGGAATATAATGGGAAGTATTTTTCCTTCAACTCGTAAAACAAAGCAAACCAAGCACTAAACTACTTATTTGCGGTGATATTGATTTCAAGATCGACAGCTGTTTCTCTAAAACTATAGTTAAAATATTTTACGAAAATATATTTAATATTGTATTAAAGAATTCAAGGAACTTCAAACAATTCGAAATGAAAAGTGAGTAAGAATCAAAAGTAACTAATTCATTAACACTATAGTATAATTTTTTTCTCCGTGCAGTTTGCGTCATAAAACGTCGGAGCGGTGAAGCGAGTATTTTGCTATTCTCCCACTCACGGGCCTTATGTGCGGGCATAGTGATGCGCATAATTGTTGTACATAAACGTTATCGATAGTGTATTTAGTTTTGTCATTATCTGTCATCATTTGTATACCGCACCGCCGCCGCCGCCGTGCACCTGCCTTCGATGACTCATTTGTTTTTATCGATAATGGCGTTGCGCCCGCGCAACATGCTCACC
>DWEH01000592.1:0-11195 GCA_018245815.1 Apyrrothrix aesculapus | reverse complement strand
AACTGGTGAAACGTGGGAGTGTACTACACTCCTCTGCCTACCTCTTCGGGGATTACAGGCGTGATGTTACGTTATTTACGTATAAATAGGTTCATTTCAATCATTACATTAAGAAAATCAATACATTAGGAACTCACTCTACACAAAATACTAGCCCTCCATTGGGTCCAAACTGTAGCTCCTCGTCCTCCATGGCGTCGTCTAGATGAATCAACTCTCTAATGTCCACCAGGGGCTCATAGTCAAAGTGCTCAGCTGCAGGGTCCAAATTCACCACTTCAACTATTCTTTTGGCATCACTTGCGTGTTTCACTATTGTTGAACAATAAGTTGACTGCAAAGTCAAACCAAAACTTAACAAATAACTCGATATTCGTGCACAAAATTTTTAGTTATCACAGACACAGGTTTTCCTCAATATTGAAAGATCGTGTATTTTATCCTCACCTTTCCACTGCCCGCTGGGCCAACTACAAGCTGCGCGTATCGCATTATGTGGTATTTAAGTACAAAATTTAGTTTTAAGTTCAGTAGGTTAGATAAATAGCATTAATTTGTGGCATCACTGATCATTTTATCCAAAATATATTAAGCAAAACTGAGATTAATGACGTGAATTAACCCGTTCCCTTTTTGAATAGCAGGCAAACAAATTAAAACTTGCTTCCAAAGCAAAATTTACATGCCTTTACTTTTGTATTTTGACATAAGCGGTTGTCAATGTCACAAAACTGACAATGACAAGACATTTTAGTTTCGTTTCAAGTTATGATTTACATACAAAATGAGTATATAATAATTCTAATTGTGTTAAAATATGAGTATGTATTAGAATCGGAGTCTGGATTTCTGTCCGGTGTATAGCAATAAATTCGTCTTCTATTCCATAGTGGGACGTAAACGTAATTGGTGAAACGTACTACACGCCTCAGCTTATCTCTTCGAGGATTACAGGCGTGATGTTACGTACGTGTATATGCCATCATAGAACAGGAAAAAACGCATTATTAAAAAGTGATTTTATGCCATCCATTGCAATTTAATAAAACTAGTAAATCGCGCGTTCTGCACGGCCTGTAGAAACTTTTCGCAATACTCCACGCATGGTCTTAAATTTTCGTAATGCTTAAAATTTTACCCCGTCAGCAAAGCAATTTCACTTCAATAGTCATTCAATCGATTGTCTCTGTTCAAAAAGATTTTTTATGCAAAAAAACAAAGTGTAAATAGAAAAACTCCTATTGAGATCTGACCAGCAAAGCATATCTGCTGCAATTTTTAATGCTACCCTTCAGTTTTGCCGATTTGTTCTGGTTAGAAGAGTATGGTTGGGATTTGAGGATTTGTGATTCCTTAACGGTGGCAACGTCTCTGAGGGGAATCTCAAGAAGAACATCCTCCATGTGAGATTGGATGCAGCTGTTTATTTGCTGTGATTAACTAATATCATTTGTTCTAAAGGTGTGAAATAACTCAGGGCATGGCAATTTTGTAACCCTATTACCTTATATTAATTTTTTTGTTACTCTATTTCAAATATGTCATGTACATGATTTTAAGTCAGTAAAATACTTTTATTTTGTGTTAGGTGTGGATATTGTACTAAATTCTTACATAATCGTACCTATGAACAAAATTTTAAATGTCGGATTGCAGCTCGGTAATAACAGGCGCTGATTTTGATTAAAAATGGCATGTTTAAATAATACGTTTTAGCACGTTAGTTGCAACCAAGAAATATATTTTTCTTGTTGGAGGAAATCCTTAAATAAATACCCATCCTCAATGGGGTGTGGTAGTGCTATGTAGGATTATTATAAACCCATTGAATGTATATAGGAAGGTTCTAAAATTATATAGACTGGTATAGACTATTCTGAATCTATCTAATACTCTCAACATATTTTTAACCCTTTGTCTCATAAGAAGAATTCTGCTAAATTAATTTAATTTTAAGTATTAGGTACACATCGATATTATTTAGTTTGCGTTGTTGGCAAGCTTTCCTACTCGTTCAACGTAAACGGACGAAAGCTTGATTAATTATAGGTTAAAGAAACAAACAAATTGATTAGCAATTTCTTTATTTTTAATTTAATAACTTTAGAAATTGTTCAGAAAGAAGACAATGGTTTCAGCATCATTATTATTAATATGATATGAACAATAATAATTACCGCTATGTTTTAATCACTATTTTGTAATATTAGGGAGATAATATTCGCTATAGCTACAATATCATACAGTCGTTTACTACGCCATATTTAACAGAACAATAGAACAATGAATACAAGAGGTGTAGGTAATTTACAGGTTACCGTAAATATATCAGAAAAGAAGTCCGCCAAAACTGAAATTAGTTTTACGTTTTTAAAAGTCTGTTGACTTTTAAAAGTAATCAATACTTTGATATTGCAATTATATTTATCAGCCAAAAGAATATAAACGCGTTAGGCTTAATCGTAAAAAAATAATTTTATATTAGGTCAGAACCAGGGTCACAAGACTATTTTTATAATATAGAAAATGGTTTTAATTCTTTTACACAGTTTTGTTTGAACAAGCAATAGTATTGGTTTTAATATGAATTATTAAAATTATGTGATCACTTATCAAACACGTGGTAAAATAATTTAACTCTAAAGTGGATTTAAAAAATTAATTCTGAATATATTTACGGATACCAAAGTGATAACAATATAGTAAAATCCGTATTTATAAACATTCGATAAGCCAAAGCTTAAAGATAAAGTATAATTTAAAGTAACGTGAGAACGAAATATTGTTTGTAATAATGCATGTTGAAGGTTCAAAACGAATGTTCCGTTACTGTCAAACAGCCTATAGGGTCTTGAAATATTGACTATTACGAACTAACACTTACAGGCTAACTTATTTATTATAATATATATATATTATCGATATGTATGGAGTTTGGTATCCCTAAAACTGAATGTCTTGAAAAGTTTAAATTTATTTGGAGAAAATCGTAACAGTTTATTTTTTGTTAATAAAGTTTCAAAGGAGGGACCTAAATCTATAAAAGACAATTTCTGTTATACTTTGTCCGACACAATTTAGAATGATAATAATTTCGATTAACCGTGAATAAACCGTATATAGAAGAGCCTATATTTCGGGGTGTTCTATTTCTCTATTATACTATTTTTTTCTACCTAAATGTGGCAATTTTATTATTTACATCAATATTTGAATACTATGTACACGTGATGCAAGGAGTGCGGTTCCCTCGAATGTACAAGTCGTTCATTCATTAAAACTATCCACGATAAAAAGGAAAGAAGGAAAATGAAACAAAAAATAAAACAACTGAAAATCGAAATTAGATTAAAAGCAAATTTATTGCTAAAAATAAAATAAAAATTATAACCACAAGCAATACATTTATTTGCTTAATCGTAGCGTATTTGTGTCTAGATTTGTACGTCCTCTAAAACATAAAAAAAACAACAGAATTAGCTCTATAGTCTACGGACAGGATGTAGTGAGGGGGGTGAGGGAGCGCGGCAGGCGCGCGGCGGGCAGTAAATGCGACAGCTAGGCGTCCGGTGCGCACTCTTGAGCGGTCCCGCTTACTATAAAATTATATATAGAAAAAACATAAAATAGTATAAAATAAACATTCATAATTTAAATGTAAAACTCGCGTAACCCAACTATAATATTTCGAACCTCACCGGTTCACTAATATAAACATAATAATACTTTTCAACTGGGGTTCAGTTAGATCATACCTTAAATTTACATCTGATTGCACTTTAAAATTTTATTTAACAAATATTCCAACCTACTACCCCTAATTATCGGCAACGATTCGCTTATCTTACAATTATATTACGTCTTACCTATCTACGTATGTACAGGCGTTCGTGACTCACAGACGATATTCGATACATATTTGGTATAGTTATTTACAATCATCGAATCAAATAATACGTAAGCCGGAACTAAAACAATAACGGGATATTTGTACCGATCCAGGGTACGTCTCTCGTATAAAAAAATTGAAGCGAAATGCACTTTTTGTATCGCAAGTTTCGTCCGATGCGCGGACGCACGAGTATGCCTGGCATATCACGAGAAGCATCATTGATATTTACAAAGTCTTTGGCCTTACAATCGAATCGTAACAAAACACGTCTAACTACACAAAATATTTGCACTGAAGTCGTCGTCAGCCGCACTCGGACTCGTCGCCCGTTGTACGCGGCCACTGCACTAATAATCCCATCGGTCATCGTCCGCTTCCGTCTTTATTTTATCCTCGGAGAGCACATCGGGGGAGTGTGGTGAGCGTGGTGAGCGCGGCGAGTGTGGTGGGCGCGGAGTGGCGCGGGAGGCGCGCGATGCGGGTGAGGTGGGCGAGGCAGCAGGCGAGGCGGCGGGCGGCGCCGGCGACGGCTCCACGCGCACGGTCTCCTCGGACTCGCGGCGGAAGTCGTCGCTGCGCATCACGCACACGCCATTGATAATCACTTCGTCCGGGTTGCGTGGCTTCTCGTCCTGCCAGTCGGGGTTGACCCACTGAGGCGCGGCCGGCTTGCGCCGGCTGGAGCGCGCCTGCGGCGTGGAAGACGCCTTTGGCTCAGTCTTCGACTCGTCGTCTAAAGAATCGTCGGAGCCCAGGTTGCTTTCTACGTCGTCATCCTCGAAATCGTCTGCGTCTGGCTCGCGCTTTAGAGGCATTGATAGGTCCAGGCCGCTCGACGCGACCTTCGCGTCCGCCTCCGGGGGCAATAGGCCACGTCCGATAAGCGCAGCTAGGTTTGAGTTCGCCGCGAAATACGGGGGATAAGGCAACGGAACTCCCGCGAGGCCCATTCGCTCCTTCTGTAATTCGAGTAACCTCTGATTGAGTAGTAATCGAAACTGTACTGGGTCGAACGGCGCTGAGGATTGGTCCCGAGCGGGAGGCTCTGCGGGTAGCCCGTGCGGAGCCTGCTGTTTTAGTCGCATGCGGTGATTGTGAAACCAGTTCGTTATGGTCCTTGTCGATAATCCTAACTCTGCTGCCAGGAATTCTATCGTGGGCATGTTGGGATAAGGATCCAGAGCGAACGCCAGCCGCAGGGCCTCTTTTTGCTCTTCAGAGAATAAAACCCTTTGTTTCTTAGCTGAAGGGGCTCCCGATGTAGGTCCTGGGGAACTGGAGTGGTAGAATTCTGAGGTATCGTTCGATGACGTGTCAGAAGAATTATCTTGTCCGGGCCCGCTCGACCGCCGCCGCTTGTTTGCTTCTCTTCTCTCATTCTTTAAGGCTTGAAGCCTGTCAATATTGTGAGCATCGCTAAGCCAAAGTTGCATACGGATGAAAGGTTCACGGCCTTTAATGCTAAGCATGTGCCAGGGTTTCGGTTTCGACAGCAGTTCACTGACGGATCCCTGTGATAATCCTAGTACAGCCTCGCCGAATATCTTCTGGCCAATATTGTTCGCTAACAGTGCTTCTTTGATTTTAGTCGTTATCGTCTGTGTGTCTAAGTCTTGTGTAAGGGCAGCCATTTCATAGACGCTGGGCGAAATATGTTGGTGTAGACCACGCATGACTGGGGGCTGATGGTGCGGCTGGGGCGGCGGCGGTGGCTTTCGTTCCTTGTTGTTGATGTCGTGGTGCTGCGGGGGCAAGGTAACGGCGTGATGAGGCGGGAAGCCGGGTGGCGTCAGCAAGAGTGGCGTCGGTTGGCCCAGGTGCCCCAAATGTCCTGGTACCAGTAATTGTTCCTGTTGCATTTTACTGAGCAAGGAGGTGGCATCGGAAATCATCTTTTGTGTTGGCGGCATTGGTTTGTTCATGTTTGGCGGACATGCTGAAAAGAGAAAAAAAACGGAATTAAACAAATGGGCAACTTTATAAGTCTGTATATATTCTTGCTGTACTATAATAATGAATTATAAATATTTGCTTGATGAGTCGACGATCGATCGTTTTAGTATTAAAATGTTATATTATTCACGAGGTGCTCCGCTATAGTTTCCAGTCCTCATCAGCTTCTCGGGCGCAATTTTGTACTGGGAAGCGACTAACTTATGAACGGCGTTGTCATCTTCCAGGAACATTTTCATCCGAATGAAGGGTTCCCTTCCTTTTTGCGTCAGCATGTGCCAGGGTTTTGGTCTCGCTAGCAAGTCACTTACTGACCCCTGAGACAGGCCCAGCACCGATTCTCCGAACAATCTTTGACTGATCGAGTACTGGCTTAGCGCCTCTTTCACTCTCCTCACGATGTCTTCAGTATTTAGATTGTTAAAGAGATCAAACTGCTGTTGCGTGATGGGCGGAAGAACCGCTTTCATGGAGCGCTGGGGCGGCGTGTGGTGTGGTGGGTTAGATGGTTGAGATATGAGACTATTTGTTATGGATGCCATTCGTTGTAGGGGACTCGCCGCAGCTGAGCTACTGAAGTCTTCGTTCGGGGTTATCGCTGGCGGTAATATTGCGTTGCCGAGCGGACTGGATGCAGACGAGCCGGTGGATTGCTGCCCCGGTTCCAGTTTTGGTCGAACCAGCGAGAAAGCGCTGCCCGCGTGCCGTATAGCCTCTTCGGCGTCCATTGGTCTATCCTTATCACTATCAGTCATTCCATTAATTTTGGCATTTTTGTCTTTAGGCAGCGAGAGGTCTTGGACTGCTCCCGACCCGTTTATGTGTTGGTTCTGAGCTTGCATGGCTTGCTGCTGTAGTGCAAGAAGATTGGGGAAGGGCGGCATTCCTGGCAAGTTGTGGAGATTTGGAATATTACTTCCAGGTTGAATTTTGGCGAGCTCTCGATGATATGCTTCCAGTGCCATGCGGATGTCCTCAGGTGGTCTTTCCATGTGCGGAGGCATGCCGGCACTGAAAAATGGAGGAAACATGCTACGCGTCAGTTTTAGATTTGCTGTTCTCGTTTAAAATACAAAATGCTGGTAAATTATTAAAATAAAGATTACTCCAATCAGAATGATAAAATGATGTTTTGATTGGAATAAAATAACCGAGAACATACCCAGGGAAGCCTTCGCGGTTGTGTCGCATGTCCTCGACCCGCCTAGTCATGATTTTCGCTAGCTCTTCTTGGTAAATTCTTACTACTTTTTCTTGAGGAATGTCATCGTTTTCATATTTCTTCAGCCTTCTGTTTTGACTCGAATCCTGAATTAAATAAAAAACTCTTATGAATTACAGCAAATGTCAAATCCTGTTAGTAACAAAATGAATATTTTCAATATGTCTTTATTTGCAGAATTTATAAGAATATATTATTTATAAGAATTAATAAGAAAAATTTATGGTATAAGGACAATTTTCTCACGAGTTTATGGTCATTTTGTTACTTTCAATGATAGGATACTTACCTTATTAGAGAAAGGCGAGTGGCATAGTGTGCGCGGAGAACACGAGTCATCGTTGCTTCTGGAGTCGTCGTTATTGGTCTGACCAGTCGGTGTCTTCATCATATGCGAAGCGTCGTTCAGCATATGCGACAATCTGTCGTCACCTTCGCTCTCTGGTCTTCCAAATCCTGGACCGATCGTACCGTCTTTTGTACCAACTGGAAAAGAGAAATCTGTTTATAATTCTAAACTCGTTCTTAGGTACTTTCATTTTGGTTTCTTACATCTAGGAAAAATAATAAAGCAGACGGTAATTTAACGGTAACAGTGGTTCTTTGTATTTTCAAAAAGAAGTTATAACGGACAATAAAATTTCGTGTTATGCCTTTCAAGAACACCATTTCGCTAAAGCAATTTTAATTGCGGTTAAATCGTATTGCGTATAACATTGTACATCCGTAGCTGAAACCCTTGCCAAGTGATAAATACAGGAGTTATATTTGGTACAATTGAAATTAGGTGGGTCATTAAAAGCGGCAGGGCAACGGATGGCGCATTAAAGATAATCGCTGAATGGGGCCGGCCAGTCGTCGCCTAAGCCAGTAATCCTAAAACGGCGCGCGCGCATCTATAAACAAGTGGAGTTACGCGAAAACCGCCCGCCATATTGTGGCCGTTCATCCTGTCAACATATTGTCTCTGGTTCACAATGAAGCGACACTATTTAGATGCTGATGTATGCGTCGCATTAGTCTAATTAAGACGCGTCATTAATTTACGCGCGTAAAGATGGCCGAGCTATTAGCGGTTGTGTTATATGCATACATGGATAAATAGTCGACGCTACTTCTTATTGTTTTTTATTATGACTCCAATTACTAACGCATTACACATCTAGCATGTGTCATTCTTCACGACCTGGTAATTATTCGCCTGCAGCTAGTTGTACAAAAATAAATGAGCTCAGTCGAAGGTGCGATAAGGATCTGGTTTACTTTTGCGAGACGATTAGTCGCGGGTATCAATGGTTGCGAAAAATACGACGTGCTTTAGTATACGATGAAGTGTAAACGTTATTCGTTTAAATTGGGAGCTTGCAGCAAAAACTGGTGTAATAGATTTTAGACGGACAATTTCATAGTACACACTTTCTCGTCTTAAATGTTACCAAGGACGACAGAGCTCTGTCTAAGCGCGCAGTGCACACCATGCACCGCTCTATTACAATTTGAAACAATACAGTTACAATTGCCGAGTGAAAGTATAACTTTAGACGGTAAATGACAAAGGAAACGGGCGGTTACGTTGCGTAACCCGTTCCAAGCTCAAACGGCCGGGACAGCGATTATGACACTAATAACACGAAAGTCGGATAATCGCAGTGAAATGTCGAATAATAATTGTGTAGGTACGCTTTTTTTCGAACACACACGAAATGTCGCATGTTTTCGCATTCACTCTGCGGTGTCTTAATGGCTCCGGTGTAGAACGTTTCAAGATGTATCGTATTAATTTTCAAGGATCCACAAAGAGTTAATTGCATTCTTAAATTTTATTTTAAAACCGACAATATGTTCAACGATACGTCGACAATTATAGTTGTTTTATTTAACGGTTCAAACGAATGCATGTCTTGATTAATTGTTAATAAAAAACATTATGCGTTGCATTAATGTTATTTTTATTCGAGTCCGAATGTAGGTGCGTCGTTTATTGGAAGATAAAGTCAGTTAATCAGAACGTCTCGCTGGTTAAGCTTTCTTTGTGAATCATTATTTTAATGTATACATTTCTAATTGATATAAATAATTCTCATGGGTAGATATTATTATAAACATCTTTGTAAATCTAAAAAGAGAATGATGTTATATTATGTTAATTGCTACGTTTATTTTTATCTTAGCCCGAATAATTAAAAATAAAATTGATAATTTAGTAAAGAGTAATTACTAAACATAAGTCGTATAGGCAGATTTAGATTTGATATCCGTGATTTGAACAGAGAAATTGTAATTGAAGAGAGTTAGACCAGGACCAGTCGTAATCAAGACAACACGGTGTGCTTCGCTTTAAGCAATGTTTGATACATTATATCGAAATCACTTTTCTCACGGCACACATACACTCGTTGGGTATGCAAACAACATAACGACGTCCTTCTATACATTATTTTTTATATTTATACGCGGTTTTTTGTGAAATCGGACTTAACGACTTATGAGTGAGAACGTGAGCGAAATAAATTTTATGAACCGCCCGCCTGTCTCGGCTCAGATAACATCTGCATGACCATAATATTCAGTTTTCGAGTCATAAATGTTAGACAATAACTCTATATACGTGATCTGTGGCCGTAATTGCTTTATTTTTAATGGAACTACACCTAATTGGGCAGAACCTTTGATAGTTCAAATGTCCGGTAGGAATTAGTTGTTATTTCTGTACATGTGTGTTCAGATTTAATCTTCTTAAAAGAATGGTGGAGTCATTTCCGCCAAGTTGATGTTAGATTACTGAGTCACACTCGAGTCATTCTTGAATCGTTGTCTCCTGTGTAGTAATGTTCACAGGTCATTTGGAAGCGTTTAGTACGAGTGACGGAGTTAATACTGTGAGAGTATTGTAAATAGAAGCCTAGCTATCCTTAGTTCGCATTCTAATTTTAATTAGAGTTCCTGAGCATTCTCACATACTGATATTTAATCTAATAATCTTCGCTAAACTCACATATGACCATCCTACCCCAAACTAGGCGGCGTCTGTTCAGGAACCAAATCTTAATACGAAACTATATATGTATGTAGATAATTTTATACTCAAGCGCCAAACAAATGGTCGTGTTCGTCACATAAACATTTTCCCTGCTTGGGAGTAGAACTTATAGTCCCCAGATCAGCAGACAGGTTCACTTTAAACACTAGACAAACGGATTAGTCACTGTAATGTCGTAGCATAACCTAGTCAGGTTAAACTGTTGGTGTTAACTAATCGGGCAGACAGTATCTGTTGTTTATAAAGAAACAGATGTTACTGTAGCCATGGTAGGGTGATTAAAATTTCGGTCGTGTGCCGCAGCAGCTCAGACGGCGATAACCAATTAGTTTATTTCAAATTCACTCGATACAGCGGCCGTCGATAAATTTCAACACACGTCTATTAATGCCTTTGATCTTATAGCTGGTTTTGTTATTCCGCATACGCTATGAGGACAATTACAGAAACGTGCCTCGGAATATTTTCTAAAATTGCCGTTCGCTTTACTCGTTGATGTCGCGCCATTTCGCACATGTGTCAAGCACCGCAAGATGGCCGCTCGCGCTCTATCGATCACAACTCATTTTTGTTGTTTAAAAAACCGCGCGAGTGTAACGATATATCACTTCTCATTGTGGCTATTACGTGTACTTTAGATGGATATTCAAAGAAAAAATCGTATTCAATTAACGTCGTCCGGTCACGGAAGTCTTATTTATTGAGCCTCAAGCGTGTGTAAGAAATAAACTGTTACATATTCCATTAGGACTATAGCTATACGGTGAACAAATATCGCTTATCCATTTTCGTCATAGGTGCAGGCTGTCGGCCACGTATCTTTAGTCTTTACATTTCACTAATGTTCGGTTGGTGTTTCCGTTGTACGGTTGCGTCGTTTCATAATCATAATAAAAGTGGAGAAATTATTTGTTTATGCGACACCGTATCGCGTGCGTGCACGCGAAAACTATACCTTTATAGCGGTTATTGATTGCTAATGCCATATGAATATTCAGAGGCTTTGAAAGTAAAGGCGCTCTAAATTAACGTGTCACTGTGACAGTGAAAAAAACACGTTAGTAATTTACTCGGCACACATATAGTTC
>DWEH01000591.1:0-11206 GCA_018245815.1 Apyrrothrix aesculapus | reverse complement strand
CTGCGCAATCTCCTCGGCTCTGCGCACGCGCATAATTCGCAATACACTACGTTATATACATATTTGACGTTACTCTGTTTGAAACAATGTTTCCGTCACAAAATGCATTTCAGTCACAGTCATATAAAGCAGTACTTTAATAAATTCAATATGCGACGAGTATGTTAATAGTGTATAAGTTAACTTTATGTAACGGTTTAATAACCCATTTCATTAGCCGGTCGATTGGCCGCTAAAAACCAGCGACCACAGCCTCTTGAAACGGGCCAATCAATGTAACTGTGCTACAAACGTGACTAAGTGGCTGACTGCGGCCGCTACCGAGTTCTTGGTTAACTTCAGCGAGTTAAGCACTTACGATAATAGAGTTATCTCGCTGCTATTCTCTTTGCTACCTATACCGTTTCATGTATTATTTGATGGCGGAGTTAGAAGTTAGTTAGATCTCCGAAACCGACGTGCATGTATGAGGAGTGTGATGAATGTAGAAATAGCAGGTCCAGTGTTTAAACATAGAGATATTTGGCATTCGGTGTTCTCTGCCTACCGCTTTAGGAACCTATGATAATATAATATTGCTATTTGTTTCTCGTGCCGACAGGCAGTGGATCTCATATGTGTAAGTTTAACTATTCATAATAATTTGCTTTCTGTATTTACGTTAGCGGATTAAAAGGCTATGTTAACTAAGCATAAACGTATAGGTACTAGTATCTAGTAGGAACCCGGTACAATGAGCACAGCATACCAAACTACGAAATATTACAAAGAATAATCAAAATAAGAGTATTTTCATAAGAGAAAATCCATTGATAAATATATAGGAGGGAGTTATTGAAATCACCTTATCCAAATTGCCATGAATGACGAAACTAAAAAGTGTTATATTTGCATTCCAGTGTTCATCCAGTTCACAACATATGTACCCCTGCTAGCATTAACTGGGATCCTGGGTGCTCTTCGGTCACTGGTCCACATAGCGCAACCCATCGTCCTGGCTGAGTATGTGCCAATAGAGAGATATCCTCCAGCCTACGGCTTGTACATGTTACTGGCAGGCGGTATAAGCTTGAGCGTTGGGCCTATGATAGGTAAGTTAATTTATCTTATATGGGATTAGCGGCGCACATCTTTTGCGAATGTTAGAGATTTTATTGTGTACAGTTCTAATAAAAAACTGACTTGACTTTGACTTAGCGCTCATTGCAATGCATTTGCAATTGGTCTGTATTGATCGTTTAATACTAAGTAGCCGAGACGACTTTTTAAAAAATCAGTTAGTGTTATTTATAAGAATTGTAATATTTTATTTGGGTAATAGAAAAATATCTATGTGAAAATAAATGCAGTGATGGCTTGGTTTCCCACTCTAGAGGTCCAGGTTTCAAACGCTAGCACGCACCGGTTTGCAAAAAAAATCCGTTTTAATATTCAATATCATTCGCTGTAACGGCGAAGGAAAATTTCGGGAAGAAATCTACACACCGCTGAATTTTCCATTATTCTCTTAGTCACTTGAAGTTTGCTTACTCGTAATTGGCCAGTGTGGCCGGCTATGGCCTGACCCGTTCTCATTCTGGGAGAAGGACATTACTGGTACTTATAAAATTGAATTGTAAATGTGTCCAATTTTCAAGTTTGTCCGCTCTATTTGAAACCGCTGAAGAGCTAGCGAGATACTGATTATTTATAAGTTAACTTGTCTGAAACAATACATCAAGCCCAACTTCGCTCACTCTCGCGACTGGGAAAGGGCGAAAGTTGCTAAGTCGCTAGTCCCCGAACTTTTTGATTAATATTTCCTAAGTAGTTGTTGGCAACACACTTTACCTTTTAATGAAACGGTGAAATAATGATATGAAGTTTCACGTTCGTAGTCTCGCACTACAATAATTAGTGTCACGAAACCTCTATAATTACATGACGCAGGTAGAACCTAGATGTATAATATATTTTTTAAATTTCACGAACGGAAAACCAGACTATCTGTTCAATAACAACTGGACCGCTAACTCACTCATAGCCAGCATGGCAGACTATGCCCTTAATAACTTTAATTTTGAAACAAGACCCGTGTCTAATAATAAAAAGATGAAACAGTTGACAATGAAGAGGATAAACATAGTGTAGTATTATTTAAACATAATATCACGGCTGTAAGCCCCGAAGAAGTAGGCAGAGGAGTGTAGGACACTCCCACGTTTCACCAGTTACGTTTACGTCCCGTTATGGAATGGGACCTAAACCCGTATTATTTAAATAGGCGAATATTAACTTTCTTTTTGTAAATATTTTTATGTACTATTTTTTATATCACACATGAAAACCGGCCAGCTAGTGTTAATAGACATTTGAAATTCATAGACAATTATATTTAACATCATAGAGGTTGCTGAGATAAATTATTACCACTGAGGATAATTGAAACAGGTATACCGCTTTCCGTATAAATTGCATATTGTATTAAAAAAAGGAAAATGTTACTCTTTTGTTTCAGGTTTCATTCGCGATTACACCGGCAGTTACAAAATAGCGTTCGTCATGCTTACAATTTGCAACATTTGTTGTGTCGTCCCTTGGTTCGCAGAAGCTGTCGTGAAGGCTATTAAACGGAGGAACCTTGAGAAGGGATTGCAAACGTGAACCTTTTACGAAATTCATGCTTGTTTGTTGACACAGCGGTACTCAACCATTACGGCAATGTTTAATAGCCGACAATACATATTTGGACATTTTGTAATGTACACATTTGCTCATACGTGATAATTTACATCGTAATTCGTAAACACTCATTAGTAGCCGTTTGTCTATTGTATGTTCTGTTTAATTCCTTCTTAGTGTGTTCAACATATAATAAACAGGGAGAAAACATTAAGTAGCTAATTTAAAACACTGTCGTTTCGTTTTGTAGCAATAAAGGTGCTAGTCTTTTTTATTTTTTGAAACCAATTATGGTATACGTTTGCATAATTGATACAGAATTAGCACTTTGAATAATTAAAATTAGACTAAGTCTTTATTATGAAATTTACATTTTATACGCGAGTAAAAATGTAGATATACAGTTGATAAAAAGAAGGTTGAGTATCGCCGCTAAGAAGCGTTAAAATGTATCCATTTTCAAAACATTTTTTTTTATCCTTGCCGAGTTTTACGTCCAACATATAGTAATTGATTTATAGACTCGTACTAAGTTGGCTTAAAATAACCATTTATAACCATAACCAGGATAATTTAATGCAAATCATTTACTTCATTTAATTTCAATTAAAAGGTAAGGATGCCAAAATGTATTTAAAACTTCGTGTTTCAAAGCCATTTATTTGTGTACATTAAAATGTATGCTTTGTTTGAGTGTATTTAGATTTAACACAGGTCTAGTCTTCTACAATTATGATTCAGCATGAATCATAAGTACAAAAAAATGCATAGGGATGTCAAAATAATTAATCGAATAGTAGGAAAGGCTTTTACTTAGCATTCTTTAAGACTTTTTGGGATGCTTTTTGGCAGGCCGTCATTATGTGTAATAAGCAATTCTAATACATTAAATTTCTGCCGTTGTTGGTTCATGAGCTCCTTGCCACCTCTGGGTATTAAGTTGGAACTCTTTTTTTCCACATGTATCATATTATACTCTTCAGATTTCATCAGAAGAATAAAAGCAATGTAGGTATACCTAATCTATGTAGGTAGGAGCATAATTGTGCTCACCATTTCCACAATCCTACCCCTTAAAGTGCAAATAAATAATGAGTGCTTTATGATCACTGCCCTACCCTAGGTTTCACGGCCATGTGTTTAATGGACACCTAAACAAATAAATATAAATAATTTTCATCGAGAACAGATTTACTCATGATTAAGATATGTGCCAGTTGCGAATCATATCCGAAATCCTGTGCATAGTGGCAAATGAGTTGTGAAATTATTAATAATAAAATTTTGGGTTAACTCACACTCGGCCTTAGACTCATTCAAATCTAAGCAGAGTCATTGCTATGGTGCCCAGAGAGCTAATGAACATATTTTAATTGGATTATATCGAGATGTACCTATAACGTAACGTAACGTCACGCCTGTAATCCCCGAAGAGGTAGGCAGAGGAGTGTAGTACACTCCCACGTGACGTTTACGTCCCAATAGAGAATAGGTGGTGAGTTTATTGCCATACACCGGGCACAAATCCAGACTCCGAGCCACTACTAGAAATTCTAATTTTCAGAAAAATCCAACAGTACTCGACCCGTGATTTGAACCCAGGACCTCTCGATCGGCAGTGGCGCTTGCAACCAACACGACCAACGAGGCAGTCTTTAGTAGTAACTTACGAAATTTCAAATAGGTATTTGTGAATACTTAGAAATTATTGTTCAGAATTAAAATATGGTTACAAATTGCTGCACTGTCTATGAAAAATCTGATCCACAAAAGTTTAACATCGTCACTGATAATCATGTCCTTAAAGTTCCTTAAACACAAATCTACGCGGCCATTTCGCGAAAAATAACAAAACAAAATGGCGTCACGTTTCGCCGTTGATAAAGTTTCCGTTTTCGGCGCGTTGTATTTTTATCTCGTGAACTTTTGTACAGTACGGCGGAAGTATTAAGCGGCTCCGAAGAAACTAAGTGAAATAGAGTTGAACGTTTAATAAGTACTGCATTGTTTTATAACTCTTTTAACAGTTTGTTTATATCATTTTAGCTCCTAAGTACTTAGGTACTCTATTTAACGTCTGTCGGTAACTCAACTTTCGGAGTATTGCGCGAATTGAAAAGTTTCGAAACAATCTGTGTAATAACTTAAAAGTAAATGTTTGTAGGTTGTAATTACAGAAATATTTCCACGGCCGATTCTGTCTAATACCATAAGCCTTTAATGTCTTACACTGGCATTTTCTAGTTTTCGGGGTACAAGAAATTAAATCACATTAGGGAATCTGAGGGAATACCACTTGTTTGCAGTTTACCCTGCTGATCAATAAATTAAACTGGCAACTACTTAATCGTGGTCGTTCTTTATTACGCTTTATATCTAGACTGACAACCTGAGACTATGACTGCTTTGTTAGGAAGATACATATCAGAAAACCTGCTAACAGCACGTGTCTTACATATTTTTAATTATGTCCCTAATATTCCCTTGAAAGGATTTTGTACGGAAGATTTTGAACTCATATCATCACAGAATGTACCTTATATTTAACAGATATCCACGATAACCGATTAATATGCGGATATTTTGATCCAGTATTATTGATCGTGGATATCTAACGTCCAAACGTACAAAAAACCGTAAGGTTAGAGGAAGACTTTTATCGATCTTGATACGAAAAGTCAATGAATGGAGTAACCGGCCTGCATCTGTTTTCTCAGAATAGAAACCTAGATGTTTTCAAATGTAGAGTGAATAAGCTTCTACTAGACAAACACAATAAATTATAACTTGTGTAATTGGTATTCAATAAGTCAGATTGCTTCTCAGCACTATGCGTATAAGAAACTAAAATCATAATAAAACGGGTCATGTTTTATATTAAAAAACAGCTTGCTCATTGATTTGCGTTCAATTTCAGAACAAATGTAAGACTGAAATCAACAAAAACTAAGTATCATACGTATTGTTACCGTTCGACTTAAGTCAGTCGTGTCTTCTTTGTTCTCTAATATTTCATGTCTTGGAGTATTCATATGAACACAGAAATTTTATTACTACAAAATAACAGGAGAAATATCTTATCACTTCAATGTATGTTTATTCAGAGTCTGGATTTAGCTTGAAGTTTAAATTGACCAATTTCGCGTAATTGTACTAAGAAAAACTTACTTTTCTAAATTTCTCAGTTATTACTGTATTATTTTCTTGCTGTACATGAACAATTCAGTTGTGCTCACTCCTCCACTGATCTAATCCAGCATAGCACCTACATTCTCTTTCTTAAAATCGTAATTGGTTTGAGTTAGTGTCCGGGTTAGCGCGTATGCGTTTGTATGTGCGAGAGCGAATGCGCGTGCGAGTGTTGTTTGCGTGCATGTATGTGTTTGGATTTGGTTAGGTTTGTAATCATGTGTGACTGTACGTCAATATGAGCGTCTGAGTGCGTGTAAGTACGCGTGGGCTCGTGTAAGTCCGTATGAACTGCCCGTATGTGGATGTAATTGTGTATAAGTGTATATAAGTTTGCGGGAGTGAACGTAAGTGTGAGTACGTGTAAATTCGTGTAACTATGTGTAATTGCCTACATATTTATGTACAAAAATATCGGCATAATTTTATTTAGGTACTTCTAGTTATAAAACTTACACAGCCTTTAACAAAGCACATTGAAACAAAATATAGTCACGTTTCATCGTCGGTAAAGTTTCAGCTCATCGTGCTTCATATTTTTACACTTTTACATCGCGAACGTCTCTTGCTTGATCTTGTTAAAAGATTTCTTGGGAAAATAAGTGTTTTAAAGTATTGTATTTTAAAAGCTTTTAATCCAAGTTTCACTTTACTGCACTGCTCACATTGCTTGTCATCCATTTATCAAATAACTGATATTGTTTTGTGCTTTCTCGAATCAGGTTATGATACTACCCTTACAAAAAAGTCAATTATCAATGCAAGAGAAAATATTAAGAATAATAACGTAACATCACGCCTGTTATCCCCTAAAAGGTAGGCAGAGGAGTGTAGTTCACTCCTACATTTCACCAGTTACGCTTACGTCCCATTATAGAATAGGAGGTGACTCTATTGCACCGGGCACAAATCCAGATTCCGAGTAACTACTAGAAAATCTAAGTTAGGAAAATCCAATAGTACTCGACCCGGGATTTGAACCCAGGACTTCTCGATCAGCAGTCGCGCTTGTAACCAACACGACCAACGAGGCAATCAGTGTACCTTGTACAATACAAGTTAACTTCCTATTTCTTTATTGTGATTTGAGTTGTACGAGTAGGAGCGGAGAGTGATCCGGCCTCTGATAATAAACGTGTTGCATTACACAAAACCACAAGCAAGCATAATACTGTCAACATGTAGCGAAATTAATCAACGAAGATTACCTTACGTAACCTAGCCATCGAATATCGGACCGATTGCTTCATAAGTTCCAGAGAAAAAGCCATAGCACCTTCACCTATCTATCTATCATTGACGTAAGCCACTGTTTACTTAACGTTTTTGAGATTGTCAGATCACATGATACAAATCGTTCGACTTCAGCAATGAGGGCTACCTATGCTCACTATTTACGTATATATTTCAATATAAACCATACGAATTTTTTCATGAAGTAATTTGTTTTAAAATGTGTCTTTATTAATTCTGCGGTAATCCTTTCGTTCGCAAATATGGAAACTAACACAGAATGAGAAGCAATTAAAGTTTGTTGATCGAAAGGCTCACGTTCAGGTATATTTGTTGATGTTTCAACTTTTACAAAGTTTAAATTAGGTTTACTAATTTCAATATGACCTGAACAATCCTGAGAAATTACGTGAGCACAAACTAATTTTAAACTCCCAATAACCTGGGTAATATTTGGATCTGTCTGTCATATTTGACAGAACTCTTATTATAATAAGTTGTTCCATCGATCATACATAAAAATTCAAAAACATCTCACTTAGACAATTTAAACAGAAATCGTTAGTCGAATCGTACATGAAAAAAAAATGTTCCTTCGAGCCGGATAAAATTTGTAATAGTACAAGCAACAGAAATTATTTTGTTGATTTTCATTATCTATACCATAGTGCTAATGTACATTGTATTTGTGCGGTAACCTACTTATAGTGAGCGTCACGTTCAAGCTAATGCACTCCGATATCTCGGTAGTGTTCCAGCGTGTCGGCTTAGCGAGAACAACTTGATTATCTTACGAGTGACAATTTGGATCAGGCTTCATACCGTGTTACATGTGATACGTAATAAACCAAGATACTTGAAATCCATAGCTGATTTATTAGATAGCTTCTTTAAATCACTGGTTATGTTGTCGATTAACAAATAAAGCTTTATAGTTATTTGTCATCGCAGTTACGGGTACCCTAAAGACACTAAAGTATATGTACCGAATCATTCGTTCAAAGATACGTTATTGAGTCACTAAAATAAATGTTGAGGTTAAATATAACGATGATAATGTATTAAGTAGCTGCTATATTACTATTTAGAGGTGCAGTGTTTTCAAAATTAACAGTGAGTAACTGTGATTGGTTTTTAATTGGTGGTACTTTAGACGATTATGAAGGCTCCCAGATTAAAATTCTGGCTATTTAGTGTTTTGATTTTTGTTTTTGTTTCGATTTTAGATATAGTAACATAAGTACCATCGTTATAATGCGACATGGAAATAAGTATTAGTTCCAACATATATTATGTAAATGTGCACTTTAAAAATTTTCAATATTCTAGCGCTGTTGTTACGTTCATGTTACCTACCTAAAAGTATTTATTATTTCTACAAAAAATACAAGATATGTAGCATCAGCATCGCCAGAATTAATTATTACATAAACTTGTAGAATTGCGTGTCTTACTACATTGATAAGATGAATGGATAATACGGAGGAAAATATTGAAAGTTAGAAGCAGATCACCAGTTTCACTTTTAAAACTCTCGTTTTTGAACTACACGGTTCCTCACTTTCTTGTTGTAGCACTCTTGGTAACGCGATAGTGACGATCATGTTACAATATATTTTTTGTCTTCCTAATAAACTAACAGTTTTGGTACTTTTAAGAGGCCAGTAATGTTAAAGGAAACTTTCCCTTGCTGCCGACAAACAGCGCCCTGTGAAACACCGCGTGTTTGTTTGGACAAAAAAGTTTTTGGCGCAGGACTCAGATTTATGACTTCTGTTACTTTTTCTTTTCCTACTTGAGCCTTTCCATTCTCAGATAAATATTTTTCACTAAATTTGGTTGCATGACTGAATGACTGCATTTCAGACTGCATAGTGAGCAACTCAAAGTAATAATTTAAGCACTTTTCGAGTTGAATCCATCGAATAAGCGGATTAAAAGAGCGATGACAGGATGACGTACCGAATGGAACATAAAATTAATTGTTAATCTCTGAGTTCTATGCGATTACTGTAAAAATTCCGATTACAATTTGAATACAACACGAAAGACAAAACTGACATTTTGCTTATGTGGATGGATGTAAGCTATTATTTTGTATATATTTCAATAGAAGCAGAACCTTTAGGTGAAGATAATACTACAACAGAATAACGCTAGGCTTACATTTCTGTCATAAACTTATTGATCCTGAACCGTTTACGATTACAGAATTTATTTTCGAAATTAATACTTATTTTCAGCTAACGCCTCAGTTACATTTTAGGTAAAATATAGAAGTCTTAAGATTAATAATAATAGTAGCAAATGTAATGCATGTTACAAAACCAGTGGGCACTTTTGTTTTTTAAACAATGGTTAAATGGCCTTGACTGCCCCGTTGGTCGAGTGGTAGCATGCGCGACTGCTGACCGAGACGACCTGGGTGCGATCCCCTGGTCGCGTATTATTGGGTTTTTCTAACTTGAAATTCATAGCAGTAGCTCGGAGTCTGGATTTGTGCCCGGAGTGTGGCAATAGGCTCACCCCCTATTCCATGGTAGTTCGTATAACATAATTGGTGAAACGTGGGAGTGTACTACACTCCTTTGTCTACTGCATCGCGAAATACGCAGATACGATAAATTAGTTAAAACATAACTATGAGCTGTTTGTTTGCAATAACAAACTGCGACGGTGCCATAATCATCTTAAGGTTCGACAGTAACGCAAATTGGAAACAATAAACTATTTCATCAAAATTGCCTTCTTTCAATTCATCAAATGTACAAAAACTCGTAATCATCACGTCATTAGTAACACCATCACTAATTGATACTCGCACGTAAACAGTCAAGCATGAAATGCGAATACAAAATGAAGGTTAACGACCTAGGGATCGTCTTAATGGCGAAGCACCAATTAACGCTCTGGTAATGCATTACACCCTACCATTTGAAAATCAACTTTAAGAATAAGCGTATATGTTTGTAATTTGGCTGTGCGTCGAAAGATTTCAACTTAATGTAACATGCATTTAAGGGCTGTCTTCCAAGTTTGAACTTTGTGGGATATACTTAAAGTGTGTTTTGCATTGTTTGATGTACATGGGATGTATTTAAGAAGTGTTGAGGGTTGGTGGAATGTAAATCTGCACGTTTCGGATTACGCCGACTGTGCTGTATAATCACTTGCTGGTATCCACAGATAAACTAATGTTTCGAGTTACAGAGTGACAGATAAAGTCATGTTAGATTTCATTGCATTGTAGTGACATTATCGGCAGAACATTTTCAATCAAACATTCCTAGGATCTACGAGTAGTACTTTCGTACTGTGAACGATTATTTAAACCAAGTAATTCTCATATGCTTTACGATGTGCAACACTAATTGTTGTTTTAATTATATTTTTAATGTTGGTCTGTTGTCTTGTCTATCACGTTGACATAATTCAACTTATGTATGCTTTGTCTTTGATGGTGTAGCTTGAAAAATAAATACTGATTCAAAGTTTAATGGCTTTCCTGTAATAATCGTTTCATGAATGTCTAAGCAGAAATGTATGGATGGGTACTGCTTTGTTTTATATATTTGTATTTTCCTAAATATAGACGTACATCTTATTACAACTTTGTTAAACCGCTGCTAGTCTCAATAATGCATAAAAATAAGGTGTATTTTATTGTTTTTCGTTCGTATTGTACTAGCCATTTTTTTAGTTCATTCTGTCTTCAATAGATGGCAATGTTATATAATAATAAGGTGGATTGACGTTTAACGTAACGCCTCAACTTTCAGTGTTACACTTGATTTAACTCCTCATAAAATTTCCGTACCGGGCCTTATAACTCAAATCGTTTCTTAATGAGAAAACTCCAAAAATGCAAATACTTTTCTAGACACAAATGTAAACCATTAGGTTGTAACTAATTAAAACATGTATTCAAATTAAAATTCGTATCATCTTACTGAAATGTATAAGGTTTGAACGAGGTACTACTAAGCTTGCAATACGGTAATTCTTGAGGCGTTCCGTCATGATTTTAAGAACAATTAAGTGCCTATTACACAAACGACATTCCCACTCTCTCGGGTCACCTCGGGGAGTGGGAGCATGACGTTATGCTCGCGCTGTTCGCGGA
>DWEH01000590.1:0-11206 GCA_018245815.1 Apyrrothrix aesculapus | reverse complement strand
TATCAGTATTTCAACGTAACATCACCCCTGTAATCCCCGAAGAGGTAGGCAGAGGAGTATAGTACACTCTCACGTTTCACCAGTTATGTTTACGTTCCATTACCGAATAGGTGGTGAGTCTCCATATACCATTCACCGAACACAAATCCAGACTCCGAGCCACTACTAGAAAATCTAATTTAGAAAAATCCAATAGTACTCGACCCGGAATTTGAACTCAGGACCTCTCAATCGGCAGTCACGCTTGCAACCAACAGAAGCAACGAGGCAATCAGTATTTATTACGTAATTATATCTTCATTATTATCATCATATTTGTCCTATTTGACAGCATTAAACAAGTTAAATCTATGAAGTAGTCTACTTACCCTAACGATGTTTTTAGGCAACGCAAATGTAACTTGTGATCGACAATGGCGTATACTTTTATTTCTCACACGTGTACATTTTATGTGGGAGTGAGATAATTCGCATGTTTAAGGTTGTTTGCCACTATACATTTCGCTGTCCGAGAAATATGTGGCTCAATTACTTTATGTTTATAGAACTCTATGTCAAAACAAAGAAGTATAAGGCATACACAGTACAAATTATTACAGGAAGCGCGGTCATGTCTAGATGAAGACTAGCGCGGTCATGTCTAGATGAAGACTAGAAGAAGAGCGCCCAGCTAGTGCGAATATACATATCTCTCCGGCTGATAAGTGAATGAAAGATTAAAATGGTACTAAACTTATTTTTTATTCGGCATAGGCTGTCAAATGACAGTTGGCCAGTCTCGCTTGATGGAAAACAAAGATGTGGTCTATGTAGCACCTTGCTCACCTCGTAAGTTCCTATTCACATTTTGTTTGAAGAGGCCTACTTAGATCATATTTCTCGAGAAACAGAGGCAGGCAGGGTGTTATATTGCTTGGTCATCCGAAGCAGTAGTAAACATTTAAAATTAGAACTTGTTCACATCACACCTCATTTAAAATGATATCTGAAGTAGTTGCGAATAGGTAACATAGTGTAAATACAAAAACTGGTTCCATTATGCGCTTCCACTCATTCAGTGCACAGCCATGTTATTATTAGGGATTGTCAAATGATAGGGACACTCGGAAAAAACGGACGACTGGCGCCACTCGCTGTACCTGCTAGAGACAGTGGTACTCAAAGTTATTACTATTATTATTATATCGTTTCCCGAGTTACCCTACGGAGTAAACAGAAGGCACCAAATACCACGTATATTATATATCTATTGTTACACACCTGACGTGCTTCTTTAAAGTTTATTCCTACCCTATTTATTTCAATATTTCGAAACTATATTATTTTGATGTTCCGTATATTATTTTATGAACAACTTGTTGATACTAAATAATTCTAGAAATGCACTCCATTTAATGTAAAACTTTTAAATGACGTTATAATCATTACAAATATATTTATGGTCATTATTGATACAAAAAATGTTTTATATCAAGCATGCCCCGACATGACATATCAATTTTAAAATGTATATCCCTAAAACCTTTATATACTGATTGTGCTCTCAAATGGACAATAATTGAACTCAAATGATATTCGTACTTTGGGAACCTTTGCCACCCTACCTGCCTATTCGGTACCCAAAGTATCTTAAATAATTGGAGTTATTACGTCCAGGTACCGGGCCAGTCATTGTTCCATATTACTGCCGATGTAACAAATAATTTCATGTCCTTTGAATAGTCAATACTTTTTAAAGGACTAAGAAATATTGTTGGACATTATTTGATTCCTTTATAGCTTACAATGTATTGTGATTATTGTTTAATTTAAAACTGAACTTATTGTTTAATTTTATTTTAAGTGTAGTATTTTTTTACCTTTATTCTCGCGTATACTACAAATGAGTAACAATAAAAACAAATATGATCGACGAAAATAAATAAAGACTACATTTTACATCCACTTAATTGTAATGCAAAAGTTAATGCTCGTACAAAAGTTACAACAAACATCATAAATAATTTATTTTTAACAATAGCTGATTATGTAGACGAACTATTAGGTAATGAATAACTAATTGTTAAGTAATAAATCTCTACTAAGAAATAGGCCTCTCAACACATATGTATATTGCCGTTCATATTTTTGATGCATATGTGAGTTTTATGTAAAACCTCTCATATTGTGTTAACAATAAACAATTATCTATCTGTCCATACATCAATTTAGACATACAGTACAGTGTTTGTGTGACACATCATACCTTGTATATGGGAGTTGTAGTAAAATACACATATGTACCTGTGAACAAATGAAAGAAAAGATTAATACATCATAATACTTAGTTAGGAAGTATAATAAACTTATTTCCTTACCACAAGCCTTGATTTTTAATAGTACATATATTTTCACAAATAAAAATTACCAGAAACAAAAGTTATTTCGCTCTATCGTACTCTTCATTTCCTGTAAACTATGTATTAGTACGTACATTGTTGTATTGTATTTGTGTATATTTATGATAATTTAATGCATATAACCGAGATTCAGTGATTTGTACCGTATCTAGTGTCAGTAAAAGAATATAATTAGATGATTATAAATGACAATAAATGTATGAAAATGTCATTTCTATCTAACAGATTAATGCGCAAATGACAATCACGACCGCATTAAAATTTTATATGTTGCTCCTTCGTTTAAAAGTTCGCTATATAAAGAATGAAAGACTAACTGTCACTATTTTGTATTCACGTTAAACAAAATAAGGGTTTTTATCACCCAGTAGAAAATATTTTGATGTACTAAGTGTACGCACTGTGAAATACATTACGGTCGTGGCATTTAATTTATCACCTAAATCCCGGCTCTACGTAAATGTTAGCGATGTGTGAAATTCAGATGGAACCTGAAACAGCTCAGTCGCTCTACACCCAACGAGCTCTCGTCACAACTACTCGTATTACGATTATAAGCCGTTCTCTATTAAAACCCTGAGTGTATATATGTACCTACGTACGCTGCAACTAACCACTATTCCCAACTGTCTTTTTTTTCTATTTCCGTGCCAGTAAAATTAAACAACATCTGTTGAAGCACGTATGATTAATGGACCACATTCGGTACGAACGGACAGACAGACAAAAAATGATAAGTGGAAGAAAATGCCGCTATTATTTCACGCTTAGCCCGTAATGCTGGGCTGCTTGGGTTGGATAACTAAAGGTGGTAGCAGGTTGGAGAATGTAACGTAATGGAGGCTGTATTTACAGAAAGTAGTCAATGTGTTACCTACACCCAATCCAACTGTTTACAAGTTTCATTTATTTATTTAGATTTAGCAAAAATACTGGTCAGGAATAAAAGTTTCAACAAAACAATATTCCTATATATTAAAATCTGCAATAAGTTGTATTTTTTTTGTCTTCATGAACGTAGTATTATAAAATATATATAACTTTAACTGCAACACCAAAAGTTATTGTAGTTTCATAGTTCAGTATTGATCATATAAAAAAACAGTTAATGCTTGTTCGCGTTGCATCGTAAGTAATAGTTCTGTCTCCGATGAGCTTCTGAATATATTAGATGCAGTATTATGTAAAATACGAAACTCATAAGTACAAGTCAATAAATATACAATCGCTATAAATTATTCGTTTCAATCAACGGCGCCATTAGCATACTCGTGGTATCAGATGCACATCACATTTTATTCTATTTGAGAGCAGTGATTTCAAACCATTTAAAAATTAATTACACTTTTTATATAAATGTGTTAAAAGAACTTAACACATATTTTTAATGTCCTCATAACTTATTCTTATTACTCACTCATAACCGTTTTTAAATTACGAGTATAACATAAGTGATTGGAAGCGTCAACACTTGTTAAAAGTTTCATTAATGTAAGCAATGATTTGGTTTTATAAAAGTGTATACGTAGATACTAATATAAAGATAGATAACATCAACTATTGCAAAAGATATTGATCTTTACTGACACAATTCTTCAAGCGTCAAATATAGTATATAATCCAGTCACCGGGTACTTTTTTTTGCAATGTTCTACAGAACGGATTTTTCTTTTGAAATATGTTCAGGGGTATCCCCTGAGTATAAAGCCATTTTGGCGGGACGCGGGGGCGTGAACTTCAGCCGCCATCTTGGAAAACGACAATATACAATATATTATCAACCGTTAACTAATTATTTAGCAATAACCATATTGTAAAAGTTTGGAGCGCTGTAATTGAAAAACTACGTATTGTAGAAAAAAAAGTTTTGAATCAAAGAGATGGAAAATTTTATTATCTACAAAAGTGTTTTCTACTATTTTTGTCGTAAGATGCGCGGTTCGCGAGATATTCGATAAAACGCGTTTTCCAAGATGGCGGCTGAAGCTCGCGCCCCCGCGTCCCGCCGACTTGTCTTTATACTCAGGGGACACCCCTGAACATGTTCCAAAAGGAAAATCCGTTCTGTAGAACATTGCATTATGAACCTACTTTTTTGGCTCTGGTGCCTGGACTAATAGATAGGTGTAGGAGGTTCCACCGTTAATAAAATTAGTTACGGTATTAATTGAAAAGATAAATTTTGTAACAGACTATTTCCTAACGCAAAGGAAATCTGCCAAACCCCACTTGGTCAGTCGGTGCGGATTTGTAGATTGTCGTAGTTATTGTAATTGCTTCGAAAATAAGATAACTGTTTGTTTACTGTATGTAGGGATAAAGAACGAATAATGTGCTTCTTGTATTAACATTTTTGATACGGAGCCAAGTAATTTTAATAGCAAAATGATTAAACACTCAACGCGTGGAATTCAAACCCCGCCTCGGAGATACCGAGGCCTCGATTGTCCGTCAATCCTGACACACTGACAGCCTACGACTTTATTGATACACTACCAATATAACTTGAGCCGCTCTAGCTATTGTAATGTTTCGTTATTACTCGTATTTGTGATGTAAGATTTGATTTAAGGATATTATAGACTATAATAGCTATAGTATGGTCGTTTTCTTCGATAAACCCAAATAGAAGGGATTAAAACGTTTATGACTTAAAGCATAAATGTAGAATAAAGGATATATTATAGTATAACTAAATTATAGAGCCTAGAAATGTGAGAATTCATTCAAAGCAAACTAGTTTTATCATATTTCGGTTACTTACAAAACAACAATTGAATAACTGAGACTAGTTGGCAAAATTCTTCATGTTTGACCCAATTGCGTAGAAATTTCTTGTACCTGTTGTGAGATGAACTACGGTAGAGCTATACAACGTTAAAGAAGCAAGATTATCGTAAGGAAACCTTCACACTTTACAGTTGCCGTATTGTTTTCTATGACGTATCAAGTTTACCTTAATCTTTTTATACTAAAACGACGCCCATGATCTACAGCGAACCGATAAAATACCTATGTAAATAATATATACCATAATACCTAATTCAAACATCTATTACCAATTTATAGCGTTATTTCATTCTTATAATTTTATAAATCGAGATATTGAAGTACAGAGAGTTTCGTGTTAAGGGGTCAAGTTATTTTGGTTTTCGTTACGATGGTGGGAGCAATTGAATGCAAAGTGAACGGTTTGTTCGCGCTAAGTGTAAAGAACTGCTGCCCACGGCGATGTCGCTTAATTTTGCTTTTATACCCAACTATTGCTAATGCCTGCGACTTTACCTACCTACCTACCCTCCCTTACCTACATAATGATTAGACATACATATATACATATATCCAGTTGTTCATTCACGGGATGTGACAATCATAAAAATGAATGATAGAACGAGAAAGAATGACTTATGTACATATATCATATATATAAGCATTGTGTTCTATTTTATTCATTAATATTTTTTTGTTAATGTCGCCCAAATAATTTTTAGTACTAAATATTGTTCAAATCTATGTAATTTTACCATTTAAAATAACAAGAAATGTTAAAAACGCTCCCATTATTGAATATTTCGACCAGTTGAGTGGAATTTAATGAAATTGAAAATATGATTTTTTTTCGTAATATCCACATTCATTTTATAGTCTACCATATTGTACCCTGCCTAGCTATTCATGAGTCTTCATAAAGTCCCTTTGTTTATAGAGTCTAATATCAGCGAACAAAGAACGCATTATATCGATAAGCAGGTTAGTTTTCAAAAAGACTTTAATATTAGAACACACAAAAAAGTCCCCTCTTTGTAAACAGGAGCGCTGATAGCCGACAGGACGGTTCTGTTTGTTTATGAAGACATTGAGTTTTGTTGAGTAAGCTCAGAGATTAGGAGATTTGAAAGTGTACTAGTATTACGAGGCAGTGTTGGATATGACGTAACGCAAATACACGTTTAATGGCTGGGACCACTGGTAATAAATCATTCTTTTAACCTTAATCTGGCGTTTTATCTAATCATAGGCTACTCTAAGAAGTCATATCATCATATTGACTAACACAACTTCAATTGAATGGGGGGCACGCCTTTCCATTCAAATGGGTATGCTCGAAACCCTCAACTATTAAGTTGTTATAGGCCACCTTATTATGTATTTAGATAGCGAGGTTTATACACGTTGTATGGCAATAGTCTCACCCCCTATTCCATACGACGTAAGGCAGTACTAGTAAAACGTTGGAATGTGCTAAACTTCTCTGACTACCTATTCGAGAAAATACAGGTGTGATGTTGTGGATAGTGAGCCTTCGGCTTTACAACTCAAATAAATCAAGTGAATATGTTTGCACAGTAAGCTGCTTGTACCCGTTACATGACAGGAGATGACATAACATTATACATCAAACATTTAATATTATACTTAAACTAAAGAATTGGGCCTGGCCTGGAATGCTGGAGGATATTACTAAATAAATAAATCTCGAAAGTTAGTCCAATAAAATAGTACGTCCAGCATTTCTCTAATTAAACGTCGCCTATATGAAATCAGCCTGACTATAGTAAGGTGAAATCAGATGTTTCAGCGACATCTCATTTATAGCTTCCATCCTTAATATCTACAGCCAAGCGCCGAGCTTCCTGTAGGCAGCTTTCTCACACTGATGAGCAAACATAATACAATGTGTCCCACTTGCTGTTTGCGGACCTTATCGCGATCCGCCGTGGATTTCGTTGACGCCCACAGCTACTGGCTCAACTCGTGCGACTATGGATCTAAATAGTGAAGGACTTGAGAACTAAAAGGTACATAGTGACCTTTTTTCTATTGTAGGGATTAATGGGGTTTATTGTTAATAAATGTATATATAGGAAACATAATAAATCAGCGACACTTATAAAGAAAACCTTGAAAGACCCTAATGCAATAGAGAGCGTGAAGTAAATAAGTTGATGTCTTATTTAGCATTTAAATGTTTACACGCGACGATACTTAAACAAGAAGCAATATATATTGCAACTTTGTAGCTTTGCGACAATTAAATTCAGTGATATTGTGTCGCGTACAATAATTGCAGAAAGGATTCAAATATTTCCATATTGCAATCTTCTCGTACGTCCGTATTATTTACTGTCGCCCTAACCGCCTAAACATTTGCGCCTAGCGTATAACGGGATTGTCAGAGCAAAATGGCGCATATCTCCGCGTAATAAGGACCATCAGATATACGAAAAAGATCGTGGATAAATTTTACTTGTGCAACGTAAAGTAAATTATGATGTCAATAACGTTTGGCTATATTAGCTGTGAGTGTACTAGTAGATACTGGGTAAAATGGTACACGACCGCAGTGGTTGCAACTGGTTGCATTGCGGTTGGTGAAAATTAGCGTGATGAAATCGTGAAGATATTTTTTTTGCTGTCGGTACGAAACCGGAATGCAGATTGTTCAACATTGTGGCCACTAGCAGCAAACAACCGCTAACTGAAGACCAGCGCTGGTTGTTCTTTGACAACTAGCACAATGCCGAGCAGGAACCGATTCATAGTGATTACCTCGAGTTACGTATATAAATTTATGTTGTAGCTGTACTAAGTGAATGAATAAACAATTTTTATACCCTTCTTTATTTTTTTATCAGATGAAGCCTTCGAGCTAGAAATCCATGATTTGTACACCTTAACAATGTGGCCTACTGGTTCAGTGCCAATTCATTCCAAATTAGTCAAAATAAGTAATTTTTACTGCAGTTTACGAAAGCAGCAACTCTGAATTCAGTTCTAGATTTAGCTTTCACAATTAGTTTGTTAACGTAACGTAACATCACGCCTGTAACCTCAGTAGAGGTAGGCAGAGGAGTGTAGTACACTATCACGTTGCACCAGTTACGTTAACGTCCCAATATGGAATGGGTGGTAAGTCTATTGCCATACACCGGGCACAAATCCAGACTTCGAGCCACAATAGAAATTCTAATTTTTAGTCAAATCCAAAAGTACTTGACACGGGATTTGAACCCAGGAACTCACGATCGGCAGTCGCGCTTGCAACCAACATGACCAACAAAGCAGTCAATTGATTTGTTATTATCATTTAATAAGTATACTTTCGTCTAACAATTATAATTTGTTTAAAAATCTGAATTTCAAGCACAAATATGTAATTTGTGTTTGAAATTCAGATTTTTGGATGAGACTAAAAATCAAATTTTCCGGAAGATTCGGTTAGTCTAGAAAAAAATTCAGAAAATGAAATCATGTATCCGCGCCTGCTCTTCCCAAACAACTAAAAGCCATAAATTATTAGACTCTCAGTTGATCTGAGCTAAACCTTAGCTAAGCGAACTAACTCGTTTCTCGACATTGAGATATTTATTACGTACCAGTTCAGTCATAATTGGGCAAACGTTTGAAACAAATACCTATTTGTAATAAATTAAATTAGTACACCTAACATTAAATCTAAGACCTTAGAATTTATAAAAAAATATAGAATTCAAATTAAACATATTAATAAGTAATTTCGTTTATTTATAATTGCACGCTACTCGTACTTATGAGACACGACAATAAATACGAAAACCGAAATGAACTTAAAAACAAAAATCGAAGAAAATGGGTACGCTCGTGTTTTTTCAGGAGTGACATATATTAAGCATATGGAATTAGTGACACAAAAAATATAGACATGACGATGTTAGTCACGCAGTATATTTCGAAGGTAGATGGCACCTAGTCTAGACGAAACTTGAACCGACTAGGTATCCACTGAGGGAACAATATCAAAAATCTGGTAACTGCTCCGTATTCTCGTTGAATTGCATAAATAATAATTTTGGTTTTTGTCAAAATTTACAAGTTATAAATATGTGATTCAAGCACCAGTACTACGCCACTTATACACAATATATTCAAAATAAGAAAAGGCAAAAAACATATTTCTAATGAACAACTTACATTTCCGTTAATGCACACCGTATATTACATACCCTTCTATGTACATACGTTACATAAGCTCACGCATTCATAATATAATGACATGAGTACATTTTAAGTTTCCAAACTCGTTTCCCGAGAATTCCACCGAGCACCGCCAATCTGGTACAACCGTGGCTGGCGACTAGGCCTCTAATCACGTCTGCGCCCGTCATCGATCGAGCCGAGCTCCGCCATCATTTATTCTAATTAAACCACAGCGACTGATTCGGAAAATGGAACAGCGCATACAATGATTCAACGCAAATAATGCAAAGAAACTTTAGGGAAAAAAACAGGAAAAAATTAAAAAAAAACATCTTACAGCATATTTACATCGTTTACCTTTACGCCGATATATCAACAACAGTAGGTCTAATTTCATAATGCAATTATACAAAAACACCCAAAATATTAAAAGTCGAAAAAATAATACTACAAAATACTAACATTAAAACTGAACTATTACAAAAGATACGCAGCAAAGCACAAGTGATACAACAATCTAAAAACATTGAACAACAACCAACCAACAACAATTTAAAAACATAGATACAACGACTACATATCGACTATATGGTTCGGTTGAAATTTTGTTTGAAACGTAAGTCAAAACATGGAAGAGACACGCGCGTGAATAACCATGCGAGTATACAAATCTTTCCTCTCAAAATTCGTATAGCTTTCTCTCGCTCACACAGCGGTGTCTTGCGTTTTAATATATCAGTGCACATACGAATTACCGCGAAAACGATTAAAAAGCATTATGTAACTATTTTTGGTATATTTACAAATTATTTACTTAATTGGTGCTCTCTGCCTAACCCGTTAGGAATCTGGCGTGATGGTATAATAATAAGAATAATTTACTTAATTTTTCTCCTCAAATATTTGAGATGAAAGGAAGTACATCCTTTTTATATCTGAATACGCAGTAACGGTTGGTGAATGGTACAATGCCAAAAAACCTACCCAACGGACATATTATAAGACCATGCGCGAAATAAATCGGAACGCTCCCTACTCCCGCCCTTTTGGCTAAATATGTGCAATGAAAAATACCTGTTCGATCATAAATATTTATTTTAAAAATATCTATGACTCGGGCGCCAATCTCGTCAATGATCATCTTAATGAGTTTTCATGTGTATAACTAATTACAAACCAGTATTACGGGTTTACGGGTGGAGGCGCTCGTGGCGCTGACGCGACGGCAGATCGCAAACGATGTGTAAACTTAAGTAACGCCTTGCATAGATGATCGTTAGTGACAAATTTTCTTTTCTACGTTTTCCTACCTTCTAAAACATACCAGCGCTCACTTCCGAGCATTATTACTATCAATTTTCATTCAGCCTCTGTCTCTAAGGGCAGAAAAAAATCAAACAAATGATTTTTGCATTAACACTTACCTACTATTTCGGACTAAATCAGCAATTGCGAAGGCTCTCGTCGGTAATGATACATTAATAAATTGTTGGTTACAGCTAAAAGAGCTGTATAACAGCACATGATGTAGAGCAGGCTTTGCCCACACAAGAGTACATAGCACCTACATAATATCGGTCCATCTGTTTTTATTGGCGGTCGAACATCATATTATTATGCTAGACAAGCAATCTACATAAAACACAGCACGCCTCACGCGGCATCGCGATACTGGTAACCAGAACAAAACACTCAGAGACAGGATCGCCAGTTCGAATACGAAAAGTTTCTTGATTTAGGGCCGCCACATACAAATATTGTTCCTTTTGATATTTTTTATTTATTTATCCTTTATTGTGGTTAACAAAGGGCGGACTTAATGCCAAGTGGCATTTTCTACCAGTCAACCC
>DWEH01000589.1:0-11209 GCA_018245815.1 Apyrrothrix aesculapus | reverse complement strand
TAAACGTAACTGGTGAAACGTGGGAGTGTACTGCACTCCTCTGCCTACCGCTTCGGGGATTACAGGCGTGATGTTACTTTTTTTTTTAAATTTAAGTTAAAACTTAAATTATGTATATGCATATGAGTAGAACATGAGTAGATGAGCGATCCTACACAAGGCACATTGGCTTATGAAGATGTAAGAATCCTCAGTACTAGAAAAGTTTGGTAACAGTAGACAGACAGACTTTAGATTTAGATGACTGCGGGCGGGAAGAGATGTCTCATCACTAGGTAAATAGGCTTACATTATTATATACCTGGTAGTGGTAGGTAGGAATACTGAGGATTTAATTATTATTACAAAAGAGTATCTATTAAACCTGTCGATATTGCACAATAAATGTCTGAATTTGATGATATATATTAAACATTATCGATATGACGCAGACGCAGCGAGCCGCGGCTGACGCTGTACGTGCGCGGCGGCGCGCGCGGCGGCGCGCACTGCGCGCTGTACCTGCACGCGGCGCGCGCGCCCGAGCTGCGCGCGCGCCTGGCGCCGCTGGCCGCGCTGCACGGCGCCAGCCTCAAGGTACCGCGCCGCCTCCCGCTCTGCCTGTCTGCCTCTCTTGTACGAGAATCTATTCGTCCTTGATCATAACTTGATCAAAAGAATTGATGGATTACATTCATTAACGTTAGAAATTGTAGATTTCTGTTTTTTTAAATGACCCTTTTTTCTTTTAAAAGATAGCTGACTAGCAAGGACGGAGTAATTAAAATTGAAAGCTTACATTTTACTCACCACCCATTTCATAGTGGGACTTAAATGTAATTGGTGAAACACATTATACACTCCTCTGCCTACCTCTCCGGGGATTACAGGCGTGATGTTACGTTACATTTTTGAAATGTTCTATATCGCCTGCCAATAAAGGCATTGGAAGATATAATTTTTTTATTTACGACCACATGTCTATGTAATTTATATTGATCAAAGATCACGTCAGAATGGTAAGCCGCATGCAGGCTGTGTACTACAATGATCATATTATTTACAGGATTGCGATACGATAGTAGTCTCCGGGCCCAACGGCGCTCGGGTGTACCTGACGGACGACGTGGTGCGCCACCTGCCGGACAACTCCACCTACACGTTGGAGAGGATCGAGGACAACGTGCTGCTGCTCAGCCCCACAGGGAACTGACAGTAGCTCAACACCCGCTGTGGACTCGGATTGGAAATATAATAATCTGGTAAATGCCTTGACCATAAACAATGGACGGTTCGCGCCTTGGCTGGATTGCACGAGAACAAGTCTCAAGAGCCCGCACGGTACTGACGCGAATTGCCAGTCACGAATAGGTCTCTAGAGCCTGCAAGCTGTTCCAGTTGACAGTAACGACAATCTGCTGTGGACCCGGACTGGATATTGCATTCAAAACTGTTAGAGGTCAACTCCAAATGAAACTTACGCAATGGTCTTTGATCTTGAATTGCCACAATGAACTATGATGGGTTCATTGTCTTCATCATTTGAAGATGTAATCACATTGGAATCAAAACTAAATTCACTGGAAGTGATTTTTTGTTTTTAATGGATAATATAGCTGTCTGATCCCAAACTGTGCCAAGCCTGTGTTATGGTAACCAGACAGCTGATAAACTACATACATATATGAATAAGTAATTGGTTTTATTAAGTAAATTGGATTAGTTATTAAATAAATAACTTGGTTTTTTGTACACGTCACCCTGACCATTTCTTAGCTTTGAGTCAATTGATGATGTATCTCCCAGTGTGACAAAATGACTATTGAGTATGACAAAACGAGATTATAGGATAGCCATATCAATATCAGTAAGCTTTCTGAGACAGTATGGCCACACAAACGTCTTGTCTGTCATATATTAATTTGTATGAAATACATTGATATGGTTAGAATTGGAGTGTAAGCGCGTAGTATAGACGAGCGTTTGCAGAGCCTTGGATATCACTTTGAGTGGTCATTTACTAGGAATGGTATTGTGGCGTGGAGTATACAGTCTAAATAAATATGGGGCACAATCCTCAAACCAAGAAACAAGACAGTTAGTGCCATATAAACCTTAGACTATCAGCCCACTTGTACTGGATACCATGACTCCATGGGCTGTATTCATTAGTCTTTATTCCAACAGTGTATGTAGCGCTGGGAGGATATATTTTATTCCTGAACTTGTAACAATTACTACATATTACAATAGTGAGGGTTATATATAACATTATAGTTTATTTACTGTAAAGAAAGGGGGCCATTTTAGTCTGTGTGTCATGCTACTAACACTTCACCTCACTCATTGTGTAGAAATATATTATGAATGATAATATGTTATATTTACCTTTGTTTAGGTTTACTGTAATAATATTAGATAAATATCAGTGGACGAGACCTAAATATCAGTGAACGGCCTTGGGAAACGCCTATGTCCGACATTGGAATTATGTTATGATGATACAGAATTATGTTTGTATTTCAAACATCTCATTTAATATTGCATTGATTATCAATAAATATTTTGATAAAAGTTTTTCCTGCTATGAGACCTATCAAACTCTTAACCTTTAAGAATACTTTGATGGAAGGAATTGCTTTGCTTGATTTTTTGCACGTACATGCTACTAATTATTGTTGTCAATGGAGAGAAGAGAGAATGGTTGTAAAACATCTCATTTGTGGCCATTGATTGATGGACATTGATAATCATATTGCTAATTGATTATAAATTTGGATTGTGGTCAATGATTTTGTGGTTAATTATTCATGAATGTACTTGCATTAAAAAAACCGTGGAAAGGAGGCTGGAAACAATTAGAAAAATGTCTGTTTTGTAGACAAATAGAATGCAACACACCCATTTGCTGCCGAGTGGTTTCTGCAGACCATAGACACCCTATCCTATCTCAATTAGGTTTGCAGTTTCCATACCTACACTTGTCTGAACAAAGTAAAATTTCATGGCATATTTGGATAAAACGAATTGTGCCTGTTTATTAGAAATATCTAATGTGACATAAAGCACTATACTTTATTGAAAATATTTATAACTTTGCATACAATAAGTCTACACAAAAAAAAGAAACCCACATTATACTATAAAAAAGACACCAATGTCTATGCTAGATTTAATTCTTTTTTTCTGTCATGTAAACATTTTTGATTAAGTGTTAACATAATTTAGGATTATAACGCCAAGTCGTATGAAATTCGATGTGCCTTAAAAATCTATATTGTGGTTGTTAGATGTTAATTATATTTTAATATTACTCTATAAATGTATATGTACCTATAGTTCCATGATAAGTATAAATTTTATTTGTAACCATAGTACATACATACATACATATCTTCACGCCAGGTCTCTCACGGGGTAGGCAGATAGCACCGAGTGACAAATATCTCTATCCCTACAGATCTGTGACCATAGTAATATAACAAATAAGTAGATTTACAATGAAAATGGGATTAAAATGTTTAATACGTTGGACCAATCACGCACGCTTTACATTGCTTGGAAAGGAAGTTACTAATGCATTGTCTATGATTTTTTTACTAATCTGTTATACATGATTAAAAAATAAATATTGTTCGGTTTTAAGAGAACTTGTATTAGTATAAAGGAATTTGTGTGAAGTTTGTGCCTTATAAGGATACTATACTGTGTGGCTATGTGGTTATATGTAATTAGTATTTTCTAATTGTGGTCATTTTTACCACGAGCATGTTGGCAACAGAGCCGCGAGCGACATGCAAGTAATAACCATTGAACTATACATATATTTTTAAGTATATTTTCATTTCCATACTATGATTATTCCAGCATGCATATATAATCTTTTATTTGTTAGTGTCAGGTCAGTTAATGATGAATTTTATTTTTATTATTTAGTGTTTAAGGTATTCAATACCCCATTATTTTGTGCAATTTTACGTTTTAAATGTCATCGTGAAGTTGAGGTTTTTTTTTTCGTTTTAATTAGATGCAGAAAAATGTTTATGTTTGCAAAATCTTTGTACCATTAGATTTGTAATATTGGTTATATTGCAACACTTTGCTGTTTTAAAACATTTGCATGTATCGAAAATATTGTTATGGCAACTCTGGTGAGTTCTCTGTTTTAATAAATAGACATGGTACAGATTTTCTTTGAACTGTTTTTACTTTAACTATGTAAGTACATGTTTTGTGAATTGTATCTTAAAGTGCGTAATAACATCTTCCGAGTGCGTTGCATTGCGGAGTATCGATGAGAGATATTTTTTAAATTTTATACCAACATGTAATAATGATATCGAAGTAAGTGTTGCATGAAGTAGATAAGGGATGTATTTGTGTAGTCAATAAATAAATAACGTGTCATTGTGTGTGTTATTTATAACTGTACATAAGAACATTGCCAGAAGACACTGTTAATTAACTAATAGGGCTATCGAAAACTCAGTAATCTAACAATTTATAAATAGTTTTTTTTGTTTTAATTAGAAAGTTCAGTTTTTTGTATTAACATTTCACTAAGAGTGATATTGAAACAATATTTATAAATACCTTTCTTACATTAAGATCACGGTCAGTATTTTTCATAAAGTTTAGTAGTCTTATGTTTACTCATGGAATGAACATGTAATATTATCACGGATACAATTGACCCTCCGATCTGACTACGGCGTAGTATGATAAGTGCTTCCTCGATGGAGGATAACACTGGAGATATAAAATATTTATATGATTGATGATATCAACGAAAATATAAATTAAAAACGTAACATCGCGCCTGTAATCCCCAATGAGGTAGGCAGAGGACATTCCCACGTTTCACCAGTTATGTTAACGCCCCATTATGGAATAGGTGGAGTCTTTTGCCGTACACCGGGCACCAATATAGACTCCGAGCCACTGCTAGAAATGTCTACTGGAAAATCTAACTTAGAAAAATCCAATAGTACCCGACCCTGGATTTGAATCGCGGACCTCTAGATCGGGAGTCACGCTTGCAACTAACGAAGCAGTCAATTATTATATATCTTACTGCCATATAAATTACATATTAAATAGAAGATAATTTTGTGGTAATATTCGATTGTTTATTTGTTCAATAGTAAAATACTAGACATAGACTTGTCTTGCAGCTCCCTGTTAGTACAAAGTTGGATAAGTACAAATGGATAGCAGATCCATACTGCGTAGTTAGTGTGAACTAAACCAAAATACTCATTGAAACTGAGTCAATTAGTTTAGAACTGCTGGAAAGTCTCATATTTAAATATATTTGTGTTACATTCTTCGAACTTAAATAACGAGGTAAGCATTGTTTGGCCGTATATATGTATAAATGATCTTAACTTCTGCCATCATCCTTTTTAAATCCTTTATTATTAAACGCTAATTGTCATGACATATAATTATATAGATACTTTTACATTCAGACAACAAAAACATATTATCGCACAACTGTAAGTATATTATTCTAGCTGGGAATTGAAATCATGACCTCCATTTCAGCAGTTAGGTTAGTGGCCCTCACGGGCCAGTCGAATATTTCTACAAACAATACATAATAATAGTATATAGAACCTGATTTATTCCGATAGTAAGAATCTGGCTCATAAAAAGACAATCACATAATAATTTATCAATAATAATCGGCCGGAGTTCGATAAGGTCGATAAAATTTGTGGAGGCGAGCCAGTCGATGTCCGAGCACAGATTTCGTGAGCTATCTTGGGATATAATTATAAGGTAATTAATTAATTAATTATATTATTCATACCTATGCAATGCTGAGCATTCCAAACACGGCTATCGAACATCCAGATCTTTTGATGTGAAATGATATTGCAGACAAGATTTTTTGTGTATTGTCGTTGTTTTCGAGAATATTTTAAAATGCTTCGTTTGTACTACTGATTCGACTGTGCTCAGACACCCAAATGTTTTGTAATGGAAGGACCGAATGGTAGCCGAACGGTGCATAGCAAGTTTTATACCAATTTAGTGGATTTATCGTCATAATTAAGTTTCTCAGAAATACTTCTCGTTATTATTATAACATCGTCACGTCAGGTCTCTTACGGGGTAAGCAGAAAGCACTGAGTGCTAAATATCTCGATCTTTACAGAGCTAATATGCTTGTTCTACATTGATGACTCTCTTCATACACTCAGGAATACTTAGTCTCTAAGCTATTTTTAGGGAATTCGCTTTGTTACCTGCATGTTTATCGAGGCATAGATATCTTACTGGCCCTTGGCTCGTTAAATCGTTATCTTTAAGGATATACATGTATAACAGAGGCATATTTTTATAGTATTCTTACATGTTATTGGTGTAAGAATTGAGCATACAGGTAACTTCACGTTAAATCGTAATATTTTCCCATCATTATCAGCCTGTCTCAGTCCACTACGAGACATAGACGTTCCCAAAGAGGGGTGTCGCCCACAATCTCCAAACCCTATGCCTGCGGGTTGGGGATCGTAGAACACTACTTGTTGTACCGCTTACACTGATACCTTTCGGCGGCGGGGCATTTAGCCGCGCCTCACTAGGCTACGCTGTACCGCACCCAGCCCGCCCCAAGGATCTCGTCTGTTGTACAGTAGGCTGCACGATGGACACGTCAAGTTTGCATGAGCTCCTAGAATAGAGCATAGAACCTCCTTACATAAAAATCAACGTTAGTCGCAGCTTATGCATTACTGGAAAATATTGAACATGAAAAACGAGAATTTTGAGGCTACCCTAAGAAACAGGCTGGACTGGTCTCGCCAAATAAAACAGTAACTCACACACGCTCTCACTCTCACGTCACTCACGTCACTCTCCTCAGATAAAGATATCCAAAAACGAACAAAAACCATGCACATCGACAGATTACATTACAGAGAGTCTACTAAAGATACTCTTAAACTGGTCATCTTTTAAAACCTCTCCAGTTTGATTTAGTGTTAGTATATTTAGTATAGACGACAAAAATTAACGTTTTTGGACGAATCCAGCCTATACACGCTTATTAGTGTTATTATTACAACCTACCTACTAATTATTAGTATTCATATGAGGGTTCCAATTTTTCAATGTTCCTTGTGTCAATAAGCTCACTCCCAATAGAATACCCTGGGATGTCCCCAACATAACTGGTGAAACATGGGAATAGATACTACTCTCCTCTGCCTACCCCTCCGGGGAATTACAGGCGTAATGTTATATTATTATTTGTTCTCTCTTTTATTGCAGTGAAGATTATGCGTTTCTTATCATGCACGAAGGGACAAGACGAAGATCAAGATCGATCCAAACAAATAGACAGGGACATTAAACAGTGGATTAGGTCTTATAACGATGTAAGTATTTCTGATTACAAGTTATAAAGATGATGGAACTCTTATCAAAACTGGGTAAAGTCCAAGACACAATAAATACAAGTTACTCGAGTTTCCACACAGCCATCTGATCCCAAAGTAGACTTGAAAAGAGCCTGTATTATAGTAACCAGACGGTTACTAAACTATATATATATGAATACAAATGTAAATATTAATATATTAATATTTTTCTTATTTATGAACATCCACACACAAATACTTATGCTCATTTCACATATATTTGTCCTGGGTGGGAATCGAACTCACGACTCCCCACTTGGCTAACGGGTCAGACAAATTGGTTATTTAGATAACTTGTATAACTTGCAGGCTGTCAAGTTGCTTCTTCTGGGAACCGGCGAGAGCGGCAAAACAACGATTATAAAACAAATGAAGATTTTACATGTGCAAGGTTTCACAGCCAGGTCGGTATGGCATATGTTTACAGCAAAATACAATGCATTTATGTGCAAAGCATATAATATGTCCAATACACCAAAATCTGACGTCATTATCTAGTCTTCATTCAATTTAGTATTTGTAAAACAGAGCCAAAGCGCGGGATAGATGGCGGGAACGCGATCATGGCGTCAGTGCGAGAGAGAGCGCAATAGACAAATTGAATGAGAGAAAACATGTGATTTGCGTTAATTTAATTATTACAACACTGCATTATACGTGTATGCATTAATCTGCATTTGAATATAGATAACAGTAGGTAACTTATTTTACAGCGAAAGAGCAGAAAAGATTAATCACATCCGACACAACACACACGAAGCGATTTACGACATACTGGCGAACATGTCAGCGCTGAATATCGAGCTGCAGAATTCGGGGCTGGACAGCTGCCGGCAACACTTGCTGGACTACGGCCCGGACGGACCTGCGGAGTATACCGAGGTCGACCTTAGCGAATACTAATTGAAAAAAAACAACATCACGCCTGTATTGCCCGAAGAGATGGGCAGGGGAGTGTTGTACACTCGCACGGTTCACCTGTGATGTTGTACGCCCCATCAGGGAATTGGGGGGTGAGCCTTTTGCCATACACCGGACACAAATCCAGACTTCGAGCTAGGAATTTTATGCTAAAAAAACCCAACAGTACCCGACCTGAAGATCGAGCCCAGGACCTCTCGATTAGCAGTCGGTCTTGCAACCACTCAACCAACGAAGCAGTCAACATAGTATTTGTATTAAAAATTGATTGACTAGTTTTTTTATTAAGTTTCATTTAATTTTGGTATAATTTAATTTTGATGTAGAAGTAATTTGCGTTCAGAGAAGAGACCGATTTTCTTACATAAACTCTCAAAAACGTAAGATAAAGAACGAAAAGCAGCGGCCATTTGAAAGGGTTTTTTCAATTCCACCCGAGAAAATGTAAAATAAGAGATCCAATGTTGTTTGGGAATTGTTAAACTTTTCAGTTTCTTAAACTTCAATTTTTATCATTATTACAGGAATATTTCGACAACGTAAGGCTACTCTGGCGGGATACGGGCGTCAGGGAGTGCTTTAAGCGGGCCAATGAGTACCAACTGCTGGATAGTGCTGAATAGTAAGATTACATTTACAGAATATGAATGTGTGTTTACTAGAACCTACCATCTCAACCCTTACGATTAGCAACGCTTGTGTGACTAGCCTCGATTAAGACATATTATTACTAACTGCATTCATACTTACATGTACCTTTTTTCACGCCAAAAACTTATTGTAGTTCCTCCATCAACATCCGTACACGGGAATCCAGCGAGCATCGACAAGATACTTAAAACTTAAAATGTGCTTGTAGCTATTGTAGGCACAGTTTGTTAATAGCCAGAGGCTCACTGCAATTTCACCTAACAGTGAGGTGTAGCTCACTGTCTACACAGCGCTTGATCAATCTTGTCTTGAGCAGTTCCAAGTCGTGTATGCATTGTATATATACATATGTACCGTATTGTGATTTCGTACTATGTATTGTGAGTTCGTGAATTATCCATTATATGCATGTTTTTTGCACTTTTCAGTTTTCTCGATAGAATAGATCTTATAGGCAAATCGGATTATTTGCCATCAGATGCCGACATACTCAGGTGCCGCCAACAGACGTCTGGAGTTCAGAAAATGGAGTTCAAAGTCAAGGTACCGATGATTTTAATGTTTACCAACGCAGTCATTATATGAAATTGATTGACCATATATGTGTAATTAACCGACCCGTTGATCTAGTAATTAGTAAAACTGACTGCGGAGCCGGGGGAGCTGGGTTGGGTTCGATTCCCACCCAGAATAAATATATGCGTGATGAGCACAAGTATTCTTTCTGTGTTTGGGTGTAACGAAAATGTCTACGTCACCAATATTGTTTAGTAATGGGTTCTTTCCTCTTCACAATGGTAGAAAAATAACGTATGTAAATAGTTTTGCTAAACAGATATAAATAATCTTGCTCTAATATAGTTTCGTAACATATTATGATTTTCTCATTCTCCTCTTTCTATTAATCTATTCTTCTATTCTATTCCTTCTCACTACTATTTTTCTAACTAGAATTTCTAGTACTGGCTCGGAGTCTGCATTTGTGCCCGGTGTATGGCAATAGACTCACCACCTATTCCATATTGGGACGTAAACGTAACTGATGAAACGTGTGAGTGTACTACAATCCTCTGCCTACCTCTTCGGGGATTACAGGCGTAATGTTACGTTCTCCCTACTGAATTAATTTTTTTTATTATTATAACTGCACGTCAGGTCCCTTACTAGTTACGCAGAGAGCACATAGTACCGAATATCCTTAGTTTCACGTAAAAAATTAAGTGTGGGTAGAGAGAAAAAAATATTTTTTGGTTTTAGGTCCCGAAATCAATGCACGGTGGTATCCAAGAATTTTGGATGTTTGATGTCGGCGGCCAGCGGGGGGAGAGGAAGAAGTGGATACAGGTTAATTGGTTGTTATTTGTTTAAGGTCTTAACCCTTCTCATTCTGAGGGCGGACCTAGTCCGGCCGTGGAGCGATAGAAAGGTTGATGATGTTGTAATTATACTTTTTACCGAAGAATACTAGACGAGAAGAACCGAAGAAAATGCTCTGTCCCGCAATAGACTAACGTTGGCTGATGGTGCTCACGGCACGAGTGCAGGCGCACTGGTCAAATACTTAAAATATTCGAAACAATTTCAGACTCGAGCGTGTGAATCTAACTACACCTTATTTATGTTGTTTCTTTAGGCAGTAATTTTGCAATAAATCCTGTTATTATATTTCATTAAATACTAAGTTCACCGCTGATTTATATGATTCAGGCTAGAAACTGATTAAAAAAAAAAAAAAAAACGCAACATCACGCCTGTAATCCCCGAAGAGGAAACTGATTAATTAATTAATAAGCCAAATACAGTATACAATACCCATCCCCCCCCCCCCCCCACTTTCCTCCCCTATTAGTGCCAGCGCTACTTGTCTTCATATTTATAATATATATTACATGTTTAACGAATTTTTTTATTTCCACTTAATTGTTTTATTTTATTAGAATATAGAGTTTGGAATATTTGTCTCCATCTACCCAGGTTTTCGAAGGTATCCACGCGATATGGTTCCTGGTGGCGTGCAGCGACTTCGACCAGACCCTACGCGAGGACCACACCCAGAACCGACTGAAAGAAGCGCTTATACTCTTTAGCGATGTTTGGCAAAGCAGGTACTCCTGGACGCATGTACTTGTATTAAATAATACGTAACATACGTTCCATCATGCCTGTAATCCCCGAAGAGGTAGGCAGAGGAGTGTAGTACACTCCCACATTTCACCAGTTACGTTTAC
>DWEH01000588.1:0-11210 GCA_018245815.1 Apyrrothrix aesculapus | reverse complement strand
GATTTTATTAATAAATTGTAGTGTTAAAAGTATTCTTTTGAGTTTCTTTGCATCTCCCGACTGCAGACACTATAACTCGCCTCTACCTGAATTGCCATAAACAATGTATTCAAAATCAAAACTATTTATACTGTAAAACAAATAGGCAAATACTATGTAAATTCAATTGCTGCGATGGTCGTCACTTTAGGATGTCCGTGGCCAGCAGTAGAAGATAAATGGTTGATGATGATGATGATGAAAGCAGCAATGGTATATATAGCTGCTTTAAAAACAAGACAGTCTCTGTAACACAGGGCTAGTTGGCATAAGTTAACCTTTCATTGCTAAGCACGATACCCTCCCCGTATCTGTGGGATGTCCGAATCATACACAAGTCACTGCCCTGAAGCGGATTAGTGCGGATACGGGTTAAAGATCAAGTAGTCTGTTGAAGATGAACTAGTTTGATCAAATCGCCCTTAAGCCCTTCAATAAGGATTAACGACCATTATGTAACCGAGTCCAATCGCTCTAAATATTTCTTTACATTTACCAGCTGTTTATTTACCATTAAATATTTAAAATGAGAACAACGTAGCTTGAATTAAACTGCAACTGTTTAAAGTATTGTTATCATTCAGTACAATACTTATGTAATATGAGTTAGGTAACGTGAGCGTACCAAGAAAAGAACGTCTCACGTTTACGTAATATAAAGGCAGATCAAAGCATACCTCACGAGGCTCTTTCAGGACGTAACTACGTCATGTTCGCATGGCATTCTTCTTCCTTCAATATAATCTGTTGCTCGCTTTTTATTTGCTATGAGCCAAGTACCTTCCTGGTTTGCTTATATAAGCCCGTTTGTTGTCCTCTTTGTTATTTTGTAACTTTGGACTACACATGTACGGGTAAAGCTTAATGCATATTACTTTGGCGCGGAAACAAACTGTCGCTGTATAACGTCAAAGTATTTTGAGAATATGTTTAGTGGAGATCCCTTCTGTGTAGATACGCATTGAACCTTTTGGAATTCATAAAACATAACCGGCTTATTTTGTCCAAACGTATTCAGACGGTTTCGTGTTTTCTTCATCATATCGGCAGGTCAGCATGTTTTTCTTATTGTAATCTAACTTTCACTCTTCGTGTTTCGATGAGAACAAAGTAACCAAACGTAACATCGTGGCTGTAATCCCCAAAGAAATAGGCAGAGAAGTGTACACTTCCACGTTTCACCAGTTATGTTTAGGTCCCATTATGGAAAAAGCGGTGAGTCTAATGCCATACACCGGGCAAAAATCCAGACTCAGAGGCACTATTAGAAAATCTAAGTTCGAAAAATCCAATAGCACAGTAGTATATTTGAACCCAGAGCCTCACGATCGGCAGTCGCGCTATCAACCAACACGACCAACGAGACAGTCAAAGTAATCAATACGATAAATTGTCAGATATTCGCGATCACTTTTCTATGGATGTGTCAACGTTTTAATATTAGAGTATATAAGACAATGTTAAATCGGAATCATTCGTGGAGTCATACTTTTAAGTTAGTAGTCACGTACTTTGACACTTCATTCTTGTTTTCTATTTAATAAAGAAGACAAACAGTGAAACAATTCTAAATATGGTGCTGTTAATAATGTAATCTAAATTGAGTAAAACCACCCTATTTCAAATAGATGTACTTAATTTTCACTGGTGGTCTTAACCTCCAACTCAGCGGTCAGTCTATAGAACCCCTGGGCCAACAGGACACCCAACATCAATAATACACAGTTTGAAAACCAAAAAAAGTTACAATATAGGTCCTGTCTAAACTGCAATCGACGTTAGATGCGGTTGCAATAAATTGCCTGTATTTAGTGGAAATGCAACATTGAGCGCCGCAGACGGTCGTTAATAATATAAATGTCTTGCGATCCGCTGTAGTGCCGGATGGTGGGCTAGATTTATTTATGCTGGATATTTAAATGGATAACGAGACGATACATCGACTCATTTTAGAATTAAGTTGAAACAAGTATGGTCATTTTCAATTAACGGGAACTCAAGGTGTATTTAACGGGCATTCTGTTTGTAATGGATACTCATGATAAGAGCATTAATACGCAAGCATTTCTACCCAGTTGCATATCTCATATTGTGTTTTTATTTTGTATGAACTCTATGAACAAAAAGTACATTAAAAAAAAGTAGCATCACTTATGGTAATCCCCAAAGAGGTAGGCAGAGGAGTAAAGTATACTCCCGTGTTTCACCAGTTATTTGCACGTCCCATTATGGAATAGGTGGTGAGTCATTAAAAATGGTTTTTTTGGTGCATAATAGGAAATTGAACACTGTCAAAACTTTTATGTTTTAATGTGAAAATAAGTTACGTTTAAAATAAAATAAAAAAAGTATTTGTAGCAAAAAGTATACAAAAATATTATCAGCTCCCAGCGTAGTGTAATCGATGCTACATGCGGTTGAAATAAATTGCTAGTATTTAGTGGAAATGTAGCATCCAGCTCTGCAGGTGGTCGTTACTGGGCAGTATAAATGTCTTGCAATCCCCGGTCGGGCGTGAATTATTTATTTGCAGTACAAAACATAAACATATAAATCTATTAGAAGTTTGAAGATAAATTAGCTACAAGTTATCAGAAGGTACGTTTATTACATTATTTTCGTTAAATGTTATCTTAAGTAAATATACGATAATGTGCACGCTAGGTGACGAGTTAAGTAAACAACAATAAAGTAGTAAGGTAGTTTCAGTTCTTATAAATTTACATTATGGTAATAAATTGCTTTTCCTTTTATTTATTCAATTGAATATAATGTAACATACGTAAATTATCGCGATATTTTCACGCCTGTATTACCCGGAAAGGGTAGGCAGAGGAGTGTAATATAATAGCACGTTTCATCAGTTACGTTTACGTTCCAACGCAATCCAATGGGCGCAAAACCCGACTCCGAGCAACTACTACAAATTTCAACTACGACCCGGGATTCGAACCCAGGATCTCTCGATCAGTAGTCGCGCTTGCGACCACTCGACCAACGAGGCACTCACAAACTAAGATAAAATCCTAAAACTCTTAGTCGTAGTAGTAGTAGCATTTATGAAAGAAAAAAGTTGAAGCAAATACTTTTTATTGGCGCTTAAACGTAATCGATGCTACATGCGGTTGCAATAAATTGCTGGTATTTAGTAGAAATGTAGCATTTAGCCCTGCAGGTGGTCGTTACGAGTTCTGGAATCCGCAGCGAACGAGATTTATATGTGGAAGAAAGAAAAACTTTGTCGAGTTATATTATTAGTAGAGGAAATCCGTTTGAATCAGTTAAAATATTATCTTAATGAGCATGCGAGTATTACATTTGAATACATCGTAGGAAAAATTTATGTTGTATTAGAATTGGTAGGCGTATTTTTGTTAATTTTATCCTATAGTAAAAATAAAAGGAAAACCGGAATAATTGACTGGCTCGGTGCTTGAGTGGTTGCAAATGCAACTGCTGATCGAGAGATTATGGGTTGTATCGCCGGGTCGCATACTATCGGTTTTTTTTACCTTGATATTCTTAGTATCAGCTTGGAGTCTGGATTTATGCCAGGCGTATGGCAATAGACTCAAGACCTATTCCATGATGGGACGTATAATGTAACTGGTGAAACGTAGGAGTATACTACACTCCTATGCCTACCTCTTCATAGACCACAGGCGTGATATTTCGTAAAGCAAGAATTATTTGATTCTGATGACGTACACATAACAGGCACCGTTGTCGCACAAATTTCGGGAAAGAGAAGAATAAACTACGTTCATAAAAAGCATACAAAATGGAATCCTTATTTCGCGGAAGCATTATTATCCATTTTTCAAACTTTCCCCAGTCACATTCCTAAAAATATACAAAAGGAAAACACCCCTAACATTGTTGAACCAAGATAAAATGTATTTCATCAAGATACACGCACAAACTTGCAAATGTAATAAATAATATAACACACACCTACCTTCAAACTTTATGGAAACAGCCTTTGTTCTCGGTGACTCATTTGAGCACAATTTGATAACACTAAAGTTGCGTTCACATGAACGGCCATCTAGCCGTATACAATCACATGGCGGATTAAGTTGTTTTATGGGAAAAGTAAACAAAACACAGTGACTGCTGCCTGCCCTACATATCTATAACAAAAACTAAACAGGCAGGTCGAAAAACGACAACTAGTATCAATTACTACTTAGTATTACTAATTACTTGCTACTACTATACTAATTACTCAGTATAATTAGGTAGAATTAGTCGTAATGACTATTACTTTGTATTAAATGATAATAGAATTGTCAATACATTAGAACATCTAATATGAGAACAGATAGTATTAATTAGTATTACATTTTTATTATATTGTACACAGTACGTTATACGTTGCGTTACGTATTTATTACATAAAAAATCGGTAAAATAAATACAATATTATTTTACCGAGGAAACGAACAAAATTTGGAAAGAAAACGATATTGTTTGAGAGAGTACAACTATATAATGTATTGCCCAACAATATAAAAAATATGAGAATATAAATATGTTTAAAAATTACTGAAGAACCATGTATTAACTAAGTAAGCATTTTATAAATAATATTTTTTACTTAAACTTAATTACACCAGAGGCACGAACTTTAGTATGTATATTTGTTCATTAATCTCATTGTAAATGAAACTATGTGTTGTATGAGATTAAATTTCTTTAAACCTTAACCTATGTTGGGTATTCCGTGTTGATCACAAAGACGTTTATTCTCATCTCTAGTGTCCTCGTGCTACCAAACACTACTCTCTCTCAATCACGAAGTTGGTCAAGCTTAATATTTACCAGTGTCACCAGTAAGTCGCACATAATTACTTGAATCCAACTCGTCGGTTTCATTTCGTGACCGATCGATTTCTTTGTCGTATCCTGTATTAGAACATTTTTGATACTTAAAATTTCTGGTAGCCGACCAATATCTAACAAAAATATTACCATTTGAACAATATGAATTTCTTTGCTATTCAAATATTCAAATGGACCACGTTCTATTAAAGAATCGAATGTGACGACCAGAATGTTCGAGATGTGGAAGCACCCTAACATCATGCAAAGTAAATATACCGAGTTGGGTAACAACGTTGATATTTCTTAGATATTAAACTGTAGTTCCCGAATTAGAATTTAATTATCTCGACATCAGTTGTTTTACGAGCAGAACAGTTTGTTTACAGGAAATTCCAAACTGTTATTGTAATTTAATAAATTGTTATTATTGTTGTGAATAAACTCTGCTTTCCAACAAAGCTTAGGTACGGACTTTGATGGTATGGAATAATATTAAACAACTTGATTGTTAGATTGAAAATGGATTGTTAGCAAGGCATAAGGGTATGATTTTATTCACAACTGGAATTCTGTCTTAAACAGTAACATGCGAATTTCCTCTAATGAGCACGTAGAACACTCTGATTGATCAAAGTGATCGCAACACAAAATAATACAAACGTTAAAGCTAATTTGAAGCTCACGTTACCCATGGGACAGACGAAACAGCTATCCACGTGGTTATGAGCTCAATGCACTATATCTTAACAGAAGAAGCTAACTATAAGGTCATCTCATCTCACCTTCTGGCATGTCTGGTGCCCAAAATCGGGCTCAGGCACCCATTACAATAATATCACTTACTCTCTTGTAGGACTTTTATTTGATTGGCCCTTTGGTACAGTGGCTACTGACTACTGGGCAAGCAGATATGGGTTCGATTTCCACTCACGACAAAATGTGTTTAAAAATATATATTTATTTATTTAGAAAAATTATATAACGCATATTATGATTTCCATAGCGCAGGTTCTGACTAATTTTGGATCACTTAACCATGAGCGAGTCCAAGATTTTATTATTATTACTGTGTCATTACGTGCAAGTACTAGACATTCACGAATACAACCACGACGATATAGCTTTAAAAAGTAATATGAATAGAGCAAGATTGGAGGCATTATCTTTATCAAAGTTCAAAGGCTTGTAGAAAACAAATCACCGGTTACTAAGCAGTTATTTCCGTTGCGCTACAGAACGGTGCAGAGCAGCGAAAAATTGACGTTAGCTCGCAACTTTACAGCGACCAGACCGCACGCTAACGCCAGCTTTAACCAGTTAAGCGTGAGCAAGTCAAGCTTAAAACTGTTGCAGATCACTCAACAGCAAGGTAATCGCTTAAGACGGCGCACTAACTTGGTAATATTAGTTTCTACTAGAATTTAGATATTGGACTTGGCTGGAAGACTTAGTTTCCATTTTCATTGCGAGACGCTTGGAACATGCTTCACCACACTGCCCCATTGCGGATTGGCAGAAATACAAGTAAGTAGCCGACTCGTCTGTTGGGAGTGTAGTACACACCTCTGCCTACCTCTTCGGGGATTACAGGCGTGATGTTAAGTTACGTTTCGTCTGTTGAATGTTCTTAAACCTTCTTTAAAGCTTCCGACAAGATTTAACACTCTTACCGGAGTCGGCTATTATATGTGCCCTCCAAAGCAAGATAAATGCTGGTGAATATAAGCCACAAGCAGTAGGTGAAAGAGCCAACTGAGCTCAGCGTTGCATTATTTCACAGATCGCTTGCAATTTGTAATCGCGTCAGGACGACGAGCGCCCCCTTTGACGTTGGATTTACACGTCCTTAATCGTTATTCACCGGTATCCCAGTCTACTACGGAATTCAACTAAGTAACTTAATAAAGTTTGTCGTATAACTTGATATTATTCAGTTGCTAACAACATTTAACAAAGTTAACAAGAAACTAAATTGTTTTACGTGCACATAAAATCCTCCATTCTCTCATTAATCAAAGCCTTAAAGTCGTGAAACAAGTTTCAACGCTTTTAAGTACTTCTAAATTCGATATAAGTGATACTTTGAAATAATAAAACGTGCAAAATTAAAGTTGTGCCTATAAAAACTTTGAAAACTGCAAACTTATATAAAATGTGTCTGTTTTGTATCGAGTGCGATCCATTCTTGTTCATACATAACCAGAAATAACCTCCTTGGTCTACATTTTGAAAAGGCAAGCAAGAGACAAAACCATGGACTAAAAAACCATCAAACCCAAATTCATTCACATACAAGATACCTTGAATGCATATGCAATGTGCATGTGTCCGTTTATTTAACAAAAATACGCGGAAATTCGAAATTATGCGTAAAGCGAAAGAAGGAGCACTTTGATTAAAGATACTTAAAACCAATTTTTATTTCGCTCGGAAAAGATATATGGGTTTTAATTTTTGGTACGTCCATCCAAATATGTTTTTCCTTTTTTAATTTTCAGTTTATCCACGCTGAAATCGTCTGCGAATGAATCAATCAGGCAGAGTGGCATCGTGAAAAGAAAAGAATCATTGTTAATCTTTACGCGTTTCGCTATCAAACAACCTCTTAGCCAGTTATATGCGTCATACAGACGTGTTCCGTTTTATTACTTCATTACATTTGCTGTATGTCGTAATGTTACATTTTCTATAAGCACCCGAAGCTTTAATACGGGAAATGTATTATTGTCTGTATTGTAAATGTATTATAAGTATTGTCTTTTATTGTCAAACTATTTTGAAGGCAGGAAAACAGGAAATATTATTTAAGGGGTCAGATACACACGTATAGATTATAAAAATTGCGTAACACAAAATATTGTGTTATGCTATGTAACTGTTATTACAACCCGAAATCCTTTGTTGAATGAATTGAATTGAAACACATGAATTGTGTGCATAGAAACCTATTTTCGTGTAATATAAATGTTTCTCAATTGACGAAATGTTATATTTGGCGTAGCATTGAAACTAAATTAATAATATCTTTAAATTACATGACTTCTAGTTCAAAGTGCGTATATAAAAATATATTTATTAAATGACAGAGATACTGTATATGTATATCTAAATATCTCAAGTATAAAATATTTAACGAATTGGCATTCAATTTACTTATTTAAATGAAAGGAGAGCTTTTTGTTCGTTAGTGTTTGTACGTGTATGAAATTCATTCATAATCCGTTTAGTTTTAGAACACAAGAAATGGGAATTAGATTTTTTTTTAAATTAATGGAATAGAATGACTGCCTCCTTGGTCGTGTTGGTTGCAAGCGCGACTGCCGATCGAGAGGTCCTGGGTTCAAATCCCGGGTCGAGTAAGCTAAAAAAACTACCATAATCTTTTTCGCTGATTTTAAATTAGCTAAGCCGATTAAAAATAAATATTTGTCGCTTTCAAAATATTTGTATCCACAATCCATCCTCCTGGCTCTTTCGGAGGGGCCAAGGAAATAATTAAAAGGATAAAAGGATCGGGCTAGTTCCCTCTCACAGATAATTGTTTTCAGTACCGCAATAAAAGTTCGTTGCTGTTACAATCCCCAACAGTGCGATTTGCGGCTGCGGCTTGCTATGATGGTAAATGCGCTTACAGAAATCGTGGAGTTGACGGATTCCTTCCTAATGTCTATTTATAAGAATGATTTCAAACGCTTTTTAGCTGCTTTATAATTTTGTCCTTTATAAATAAATGCACATACTTGAAGTTACTATTTCTATAAAATGTCGTACGCAACAACGTTAGTTAGATATACCCATAATTAATTTTCTGCTCGTTCAGAACCTTTCACCATTAAATATATTTTATTTTTGGAAACAGTGGTATTACCATAACCTACAACTAGGGATATGTTCTTTATTTTGGATTGGTTTAATTCAAATAACTGATCGCTTTTCCCTCTACTGACATACGGGACCTGTTTATGGAGTTGAAAGGTGATTATAAGTTAACTCGTATCTTACGTGAGATTATTAGATACTGGACTACTTTGATTTGAGTGTATGGAACTCCTGTAGGAAGGACGAAAGGTACAATAATATACTAATAAATTCCTATAAATAGGTGCAAGACGAGGTCTTAAATTAACGATTCCAAATTACTTCACGAAATATTACCTCTCTGAGGTTTTATCTATCATAGTTACGGAACCAAAATATTATGTTTTCTGATTAAAGTATTAAATATGTATATTGGAAATCTCTGTTTGTTATTTCGTAGAATTTAATTATTCAATATTAATTTTGAACGTTGTATTGGACTTTTATTTCGTTTGTAGAGATAAAATGGAATTGGTTAAATGCGGACAACGTTAAAGGTTTTACTTACTAAAGTTGATAATAACTTTCTTGGAACTAATGAAATTTCATTTTCTATTCTCAGAAGAAAGAACCGTCGCTGTTTAGATACTGGTTGTTCAGAAATAAGGCCAGTTCACATTTGAGTATTTTTCTTACTCACACGCGTTAACAAGATCGGGTTTGATTGTTATCTTATTAATGTATATTGTCATAATTCAATAAGCATTTCAACAATATATATACAAGAAGATGTCCTAAGTGAATTGTTAAATAATAGTAGTTTACTTCACTTAGATTTAATTTTATTTATTTTACATGAATGTTATAAGCTATTATTTTCTGAAATTAAGGGAGGCAGCTCAATATTTTTATTGTAACTGCTTTACATTCTACGAATTAATGAAGATGGAGTTCTATTGAGCTGGTGAAAATTGCTCATTTGAATGCTACTTTCTGTTCGCATATAGTATTTGTACGATGGAATCCAAGCAGTCTGTCATCCAAGTGGTATGTATGTAGTGTTTAAAGGCTGGATTGAAGAATTGTGTTTCGACGGGCTTTGCTTCATGAGAGTGGGTAAAAAATCCTTCAGAACACCCGCCAGTAACTCCGTACAGGCATTCGGGAGAGAAGTTGTGAAACATGCGAGAAATTTCTTCCATTTGTGTCGCTGGTCACGAGTTGGATAATTGTGAGACTTTAATAAATTAAGTAATGCACCAATATAACACCTTGGCCCTTAGGACGACCATAAAGGCTCTAAAAGATAGACAAATGCCATATCCATTAATTAATGGGCGTATATTCATTGATTCAACATGTTTAAGTTCCGAGTCTCAACTTCTCAACTTACGAATATGCATTTCACTTTGGTTTATTTATCAATTCATCATATTAACCCGTATCATTCCGTAGTTAAATACGATTATCTTGTCACGATGAGGAGGTTAAGGCAATATTCTACCGTGCTATCTATTTCGCATTTACAGGTTGGCAGATATGATCGCTTAAGAGAACATTCCTTCATGCTTCGAGCTTCCTCGCGATGTTTTCCTTCAGCGTTATAGCGAATGATATTTCTATATTAAAACGCACATAACTTCGTGCAGCCGGAAGTACGCGTCAGGGTTTCGAGCTCCTGACTATGACTCTAAAATCTGAACCACTATCACTGCACATAATCATTGAGAAATAGTTTTCACGGCTTTACTAATAACATTGTACTTGTGTACTTATAAATGACTGTACATTTATTATTTATGCCATCATCATTATAAAGCCTTTAATCGTTCCATGTTGGACATGGTTCACCTGTCAAGGTTAAGGCCATAGTCTGCCATACTGGCCAAGTGCGGGTTGGAGAGAAAATTTGTTTTTTCCCAATTGTGCTGTTTCCTCCCGATGTTTTCCTTAACCTATTACTTACAAACTATACATATTGTTTAGTCATTTAATTGATTAATATCCTTTGTGGGCCAAACTTCAATATTTCTAACTTATATTAACAATTTAAGGCGCGTTAATAATTATATCTAATCAATTGACCGGCTAACCCTTATTCAAAATGGATGCTTGAAACGTTCAAAGGGATGACAACCTTCAGATAAGGTAGAAGACGTCCAAAGGAAAGCCGCAAGCGCCTTACTCAAATACAGTGACAAAGTCTGTGTTTCAATTATATGTTAACTTGAAAGTGAAAATAATATATGACGGAGTGGTGAGCGACCGCTGCGTTTTTAAAAGGGTGTGACGTTAACATTACTGACGTCACGATAGTTGTTGTTTTGTTAATGATGACTCATATTTTGGATCTTTGAAAGAAAACGTCAGGAGTACTGATTTTCGTTTATTGCTCGGGCAGCGTAACGACGTCACAGAGAGTTCCGCACTGTACGACAGCTCGAGCAGGAATTGTCAAGTGTCTTTTTTTTTTCTAAGTGTCAGTATGCTGTTGACCCTAATGGCCTTCACAGCTTCACCGGGTTTTGTGGCAAGCCCAAGTGGCT
>DWEH01000587.1:0-11211 GCA_018245815.1 Apyrrothrix aesculapus | reverse complement strand
CAATAAAAAACTATGGAAACATAACATTTGCATATATAAGGAAAAAGCATTAGACAGAACAGTGCAGGATCGTTTTTTCATAATTTTATTTTTTATTTCGCCATTAAATTAAAAAAAAAGGATTTGTACTGCAAATACATATAAAATTGTATGGTCTCAGATTTACAACGAACGAATGCATAAGAGTAAAAAGAAAAATGTTCGAAATATGCAAACTCGTATAACATATGTTTTCATGAAAGTTTAAAAAATTATCTACGATCGTCTTTCAAACACGACGAATATGGGTAAAGAAAGTAACTAATTTAATATCGATGTGAATTAGGCACCACGTTGTCTATAAAATACAATATTCGATTTGAACTATCGATTACTCACTGTGGAGTTATTTATTATATGCTAATATTGCAGCGAACAAAACACCAATATTCAACGTGAGTTATTTATAAAATAATATATATATTGTGGTAGCTTTTGCGGCATTGCGCTGACACACAGATATAAAACTCAACGAGATCAATGGTATTCAATTTGGTACTCAATTTGAATGGGAATATTACAATAGTATGTAATTTCCGTCCATGATATTAAACGTTCTATGTATGCCGCGTGTATGTGTAATACATTGTAGGTATATATGTTATACAACTGAGCGACAGTAACAGACTGCGAGTGACAGATGCGTATTAAATTTCTAACAAAATTAATATTTTCAGTCAATTCAGTCTTTATTCCTATTACCATAGCAAAAGAAAGAACAGTAAGATTGATATATATATTGGACGGATATGGTACCACGACTTACTAAGAGTAAATTAAATTTAAATTGACCTATTAATTAATGCATATAGCTTTGCATTGTAATATAATTTTATGGCTATATGTTCCTGGTTGGAGGATTATATATTCACTAATATGTATGTATGTATATATGTATGAAAAAGCTGTCACTTCTAGTCTGTTCGAGCACTATATCAGCACAGTTCCTTAAACATGACAAAGCTAGATACTATATTAGGTCATCTAGTGTTTTGCTTTAGCTTCTATGTATATATATATATATATATATATATATATTTATATTTTGTAACTACATTTGGCCCTCGTGGATCGTATTCATATTGTATTGTATATGAAAATGCTCCTCAATCATATCGTGATGTAAAATTTAAGCAACTAGTATTGTATACGTTAGAGTACTGGCAGCCTTGTATTAAGAAACTCATTAGGAAGCGGCAGTTGATATTAGGTAGCGAACAAACAAATATATTTTACATGGAAGGACATATTATTAAGACGGAGGCTAAGCTAAATGGAATTGTAATTTGTAGTGGTATCATTTAAGTGCACTTTGTTATAAGTGAATTGTTAGAAATAATTGTATGATTTAGTTATTATTTATATCAAATTAGACGATGCCCACACCGTAAAAACCTAAACAAGACTAGATGAGGCTTACTTTATTAAAAAATGTTATGAAATATGTCTCTATTTGGCAGTCTATCTATGTGTCAAAATATTAAACCTGCCATGAAAAATTAATAAAACCATAACAATTAATACTGGCTCGTAACGTTTTTCAAACGACATTATATTACTAAAGTTCTCTTTTGAAACCATTGCCTCCTGTTACGGACAAAAAAATAAGCTTTTAAAGCATTTTGCCAGGCAACTACATATTAAGATAACGATCACTGGCTGTTAGTAAGTAATATGTAATATTTAGTGGCGTAGTATTTGTGGTAGACACTGCTGTGGCACAAGTATGTATGTAAAAGAACTTGTTTTCAAGTGTTGTGCCGCAGTAGTTTGTGCCTATTTTACACCTAATGGGGCTTATAAAATATACACCTTGTCAATGATAAATCATCAATTGTTAATTAAGACAACTCGCTTCCTGATAGATGTGACAATATGATATTAATATATTCAGTTGTATGCCTTAATGAAATACTCGGTAGTGATATAGGTAAGGTTTATTATTAAATTGCATGTTAGAGAATATCATTATGAAAATATGTAATTAAATAATTATTGTTTATGATAGTTAGTCGAGGATCTGTATCATGAATAATACTAATTGTCCATATAATTACATACGCACAATTAACATACGTAAAAATTGATTGTTAATGTCATAGCGTTGTCCAAGTCTTCGTGTTATGATGCATTACAAGAGTGAATAGGCACTTCTTAGGCAAGCGTGCTACATGCTAGCCTTGCATCTCGCTTTTCATCAAGTGGGATAGCAGTCAAACGCGAGACTATTGCTAAATAAACATAAAAGGATATTATTTTATTTACATGATACGACATGACATATACATTATATGACTGCATATAAATACTCATACAGTAAATAACTAATTTATTTCAATATCTATTATGTTTATAATTTATAAAAAGCATCAGTTGTTAGAAACGGTACATTTTATTCCAAAATGTTAAAATGCATTTATGTAAAAATATATTTGATACTGGATTTAAAATAAATAAGTTGACTGGCACCAAATCAATATCAATATTCGTTTTGTGTTATTGCTTAAAAAAACAAAAATAAACAAACTATATTGGAAATCAATTCAAAATGTAACTTATACTTTGTATATGAGATATGGTCATAAAATGTAATGAAAATGAAAGATCTTAAAATCCTAATTCCTTGGCTGGAAACCATAGCTAATCAAATGCACATTTTTATAAAAAATTACTTTGTGTTTGTAAAGTTGTAACAATATTTGAAAGGTTCATTACTTTAGACTTGTTTAATACAATTCACTCATAATAAATAATTCTTTACTTTGTGTCATAGTGTGACCATGATCGATGCTGGACAACGATTTAAAGTAGATATTAGAAGTTGTGTTATACTGTGGAACAGGGCCTCGATAGCTGGCTGGTTCCAGTGTAGATTTTTTATCATATCATTAGCATATCATAAGGATATATTATTATACATTTAAATGTGTTGTGTCACAAATTTTAAATTTCGCTTAAGTGACATGCCATTCATTATTAATGTTTTGGTGGGATATACATAGAAAAATTTTGGTTTTGGAAAACATTTTGGCTGTATTAAATTACATTGGATATATTGTGTTTAATGTGTACATTTATAGATTGTTGTAAACAAATGTTAACATTTTATTTTTATGGGTTAAATATAAAAAAATACAAATTTATTTGGCTTTGTAAAAAAAAATATTTTTTAGAATAATGCATTTTTGTGTATACTTTGAATATTATTTTGAATTAATTTTAATTTATACCTATAATCGATGCGTTAGCCCTTTTTAAAAATATTATTGTATCTTTCCCCGTATAATCGAAGCTTTATTAATGGACGAGAGCAATAATTATTAAAATAAGTGCAAAATCGGCCACGTTGATTATTAACGAGTGGAGTAGTAGACTTTAAGGGTAGCCTTATTAGTGTAAGAGTTACGATTTAACAAATGAGAATGTTGAGATTTTACTACGTAGTCGATTATAGCACGGCCAGCGTTATTATTGCAAACATATATTATCTTTTTTATTTGGAGTTAATAAAGTTACATGATTAGGTCCAGACTGACATGTTGTTTTATTTAAAAATTGTCTATATTAATATATATTCCTATGAATGTAAGTGTAATATGTAGTTTCTCAGCTGTCTGGTTGCCATAGCACAGGCTCTGCTTAGTTTTGTATCACATCCCAATATATTTATTATCTTAAATTTAAGTATCTTATAGTTATTAAAGCTAAATATGAAAGCACGAAATCAATGAATTCCTCCTAACGAATGAATAGTGATCTGACAAGTAATTTTATGCAAATATTTTGAAGGCAATACGACGTGTTTTTGGAAACTGGAATAGACATATAACAAAATAAGTATGAGACAGTTTACATGTAAGTGTACCAAATTCGGTGTCGTATCAGCTTTATGTGTACCAACCTATAAAACCGAATCCATTCCTGTCGAAGTAAAAGTTATGACAGCCAGTACTATGACGGGGAGATACGTTGGTCCTGTGCAAATGATTTGTAGACTAAAGAGCGGTGAGAGCTGTTGGGAGAACTATTAAAACACTGCTCCCGCGTTCATGCGTTGCCAGCCCAGCCCACCTGATGTATCCAGCACCTCCAGATTTTGACAATACTCCTACAAAAATGTAAAGGCGAAATTAAACTAAATAATGAAATAAATTAACAGAATAAGATAAAGGTATTTAATGCAAATTGTGATAATTAGTGAAAAAATATTTTCAATACATTATATCATGACGCCAGGTTAATTACGATGGACGCAGAGACCAGTGAGTGCCAAATATCTATCTTTACAGACCTGACGTACTTTTTCTACATTCATTACTCTCGTCTTACACGTGCGCCGGTTTCGCAGACTTTTAACCCTCCTATTATCCCATTATCATCCTTTTAAATTGCCTCTATACTCTTACTGTGAATAAGCATATTAATTCTGTTTAAAAAAGACGGTCATGAACGTGCTCAATATGTCTGCGTTAGTGAAAAGCGGTATCGCACTACATACGAAGTGGCGCGAGTCAAAGAAAGTACTATTTATCTTCGCGTTTCCCATTTTCTTGTGGATATGTAAAAGCAATTAATGCTTTTCGTATAATCGTACAAAAATTAATATGTTGATTCACCTAATGTAACAACACGACTGTATTTCCCCGGATAGGGTAAGCCGGGGAGTGTAGTACCTACATTACCACGGTTCACCAGTTATGACATACTCGTACGTCCTAGTACTCTAGTTTGAATTTTCTAGTAGTGTCTCGGAGTCTGGATACGTGCCCGGTGCATGGCAATAAACTCACCACCTATTCCATAATGGGACCTAAACGTAACTGGTGAAACGTGGGAGTGTACTACACTCCTCTGCCTACGGGGATTATAGACGTGATGTTACGCTTTTTCTTTCGTGTACGTCCTATCATGAAATATGAAGTGTGTCATTAACCGGGCCCACATCCAGACTCCGTGTTACTATTGGAAATTTTAGGACAGAAAAATCTAATTATAGCTTACTGGACCCGGGGATTTTACCCAGGACCTCTTGATCGCGCTTGCAACCCTTTAACCAACTTGCAGTCATTAATTTATGTAATTCTTTTACAAAAAATAATTTGGTGATGAGGAGCAGATATTATTATTATTAATAATAACGCATAACAATTTGTATACCGTCGATGCAATTAAGAACTGATTACGACCTTAACAATTCTCATTATTATAGGAGACTGTCGTACAACCGTGAAACGATAAAATGGGTGGATGATGCTGTGCTGAATTTTCTATAAGACATTTAGTGTTAATGCAGTTATAGATGTTGATATTGATGCTTATAATTTTATCATCTTCGTGTATTTAAAAATGAATCGAAGGGTGCATTACACTTTTACGTTTTACCAAATTGGTTTTCGCTTTATAGATACTCTATAGTAGTTAAGCACTTTGTCACTGTCAAGTGTCAGTCAAATTTATATGAGTAGGTGCCTTACATAGTATGTATGAGTGATAACAAATGTTCGGAAGTTTTAATATTTTAATTCGAAGAACATGCATTTGTTATTACGCTATCTGCTGCAATTCAATTTCACATCAATATAAACCAGCAATATAATTAGTAAACAAGTTTTAATTTTTGAAAGATACAAGTCCACTAACACAAAATTGAACTTAAAATAGAAAGGACGAAATTCGAGTTAACAAACACCATATAAAAACGAAATATTTCAATAAATTACGTGTCACTTCAAATAAGAATATGAATGCTAAAGGAGTTACAAGTGAGGGAGAACATGTCGCGGCAGGTTCTCGTGGAAACTCTCCAGGAAGACCACAAAAAATGTACATTGCTAAATGTCCCTCAGCATTGTCTAGTTCTTTAGATGTAGAAGACAATGCATCGCCGCCGCCCAGTAAAATGTTCCGAACAATGACGATCGCAGGTCCCAGTAAGACTTGTGATGAGACCCGAATTGTGCAGGTGAGTAACTCAACATGAGCTCACTTACAGCAGATGATAATAAAACTGCTTAGCACGTAATTAAGTAGTATATGCAAAATGTAGCAATGATTATTGCTTTTAACTTTTTCGAAATTATCATTTATGTGAAGAGATACAAATTACTAGCACTCACAAGTAGTCACAACCGTTCATGCAATCGCGTTCTGCAATCTATCTAATAAATTGTAAGAATATCACTGTTAGTTCAGTTAGCATCACTTGTTAATAAGATTATAATTGTACTGGTGTGATTCCCGGGTCAGGTACTATTGGATTTTGCTATCTTAGATTTTCTAGTTGAAATTTCTACTGGTGGCTTGGAGTCTGGACTTCTGCCCGGTGTAGGGCAATAGACTCAACACCTATTCCATGATGAGACATAAATGTAACTGGTGAAACATGGGAGTGTACTCCGCTGCCTATCTCTTCTGAGATTACAGGTGTGATGTTGCATATAACTTACTGATGCCATCTAAATAATATCATAAACTATAAAAAAAGACTAACAAAACCAAAAAGCAACTGTATAGTGTTTTACAATCTTTTTGGCATGGCATTTTAATTGCCAAACACAATTAAATTTTTAAACAGCAACACTAATACCAGTAGACTAAGGTATCTAATTCTGCAACTAGGTTTTCTATGACCAATAACCTCCCTTGGTTCAAAATTACCAATGGTAACATATATAAAGAGGGTTTTACTCTTTTTTGTATACAACCAAAATATACACACTGACAACAAATATAATTTTTGACATTGACAAATTTTAAATGATAATGATCTGACCTTAACTTAATTGCAATTTATCCTTAATAAAATAATTAATATAACATAATATGACATCACCTGTATTCACCCAAAGTGGTTGGCAGAGGAGTGTAGTACACTCCCAATATTCAGTAATTACATTATATGTCCCATTATGGAATAGGGGGTGAGCCTATTGCCATACATTGGCCACAAATCCATACTTTGTGCTACTATTGTACATTTCAAGTTAGAAAAGCCAAATAATACTTTGCTAAACCGGGGGATGAACTCAGGACCTCTTGATCAGCAAATGTGTTTCCAATCACTCAACCAACAAGACAGTCTAACCAGAGAGAATTATTGTTCTTCAAAATAAATAACCAGTCAGCCCTATTTGTGAGATCGCAATTGCTAAACCTTGTCTTCAGGCTCATCTAACATATACATTCTATAAATCTATATCTATATGATCTATATGATCATCTCCAATGGAGTTGTGAGTATAATGTGTGTGAATGTAAATTATAAAGTAATATTACATTATTTTGTTTTCAACCCAGATATTTGTGTGTTACTAATACTAGTACATACATACATACCAATACATCAAAGTCAAAGTCAAAATCATTTATTTATATAGGATTTACAATTACTTATAAACATCATTATAGTTAAGTTTACACACATACATACACTACCCATACATTTTTATAGAAAAATGTGCATCAGTGGGTGTAAACATCTGAATTAACGAATAAGATTAAGAGAAACATTTAGTATGTCTCAAACAATAGAAACCTTACAAACAAATGTATACAACCTTAAAAGATATACTGTTTTTAGAATGAACAATCCGACTCGGTGGTTGTGTCTAATGCAGATATAGATATGGACAAAGAATTCCAGCCACAAATGTGGGCCACAAAGTTTTCAACGCCTGATGATGTTTTGCAGTATCACATTGACTTAGTTACTGCAGGTAATCGTTTCAGTGTTAACTTGCTGTAGGCACATGCATAGATTTACAGCCAAGTAACATGTGGGATTTTTTCCATAAAACTACCTGTAAACTACATTTTTTTTAATGATAAAAGGATTTCCTGGTTCTTAAAAATGTATCAACAGACAAACAATTATGAACAACAGATAAACATGAGCCGATTTACATTTTTTCCAATACAAAATTGGTCAAGAAATGGTTAAGTAAACAAGTTAATTAGACAAAAAAAAACATGTATTCTTGTCGCATAAGCTGCATGTATAAAACGATTTAATTTAAATGACGAACAGTAAACGCTAAAAGGATCCTATTTCATATTTATGTAACAACGTAACATCACGCCTGTAATCCCCGAAGAGGTAGGCAGAGGAGTGTAGTACACTCCCACGTTACACCAGCTACGTTTACGCTCCAATATGGAATAGGTGGTGGGTATATTGCCATACACCGGGCACATGAGAGGGTTAAGCCCATAGTCTACCACGCTGGCCAAGTGCGGGTTGGCAGACTTCACATACCTTAGAAAACATTTTTTTTTAATGAACTCTAAGGTGTGCAGGTTTCATGATGTTTTCCTTAATCTTTAAACAAGCAAGTGGTATTTAAACTTAAAACGCACATGTATATAAATAACTGTTTAAAACGACGAGATTGTTAGCCGACGTGCATGTATGAAGAAAGAGATGATTATACTAGACGCACGTAAAGTCTGTGAATGACGATATACAGATAGTGTATGCGGGGTACTCGGGGCTCTCTGCCTACCCCGTAAGGGACCTGGCGTGATAAAATAATAATAATGGCTATATAAAACAATTATGTTTGCCTCGAAACAGTTTTAATTAATGTAAATTGCACGTCGCCGGGAGTTGAAATGAGTAGAAATGATGGTAATTTCATTTCCGCTTCGCTTGTATCCACGCTGTTACTGGGGCTACACCGTCCGCGGTTTCCTGTGCACACAAGTGTGTTCTAATGCCGTTTTAGACCCGCCTCTTCCGTGTCTTGTGTAGAAATTAAACCTGTTGTCCCTGACAGGTCCTGGGTCTTTGCAAAAACTTTACATTAATTTGTTTGTAGAGCCCGTTAATCATTGAGTATGCGGTCGGTTGGGTTTATTGGACGTTCGCTTTGTTTCGTATAAATTCTTTATGCAAAGAGACAAATACATTTTACTGAAAAGTTACGTATTATTGTTCTCATGTATATGCAAATGCTTCTTAACTATTTCTCATCCATGTTTTTTCAGTTTTGGCAATTTTGTATAGGAATGTGCAGGTATTAACATTTAAATGTATACATTTCAAAATGTTATAGTTAAATATTTTATCTGTACATATATATATATATATATATGTGTGTGTTTACATATACGTAGATTACATCATTTAAATTATAAAATATATTTAAAATAAGGTTACTCGAATTAAATAAAATGACTTGAAAATGTTGTAATTTGTGCAGACACTACTATCCGAATTTATTAATAAAAAAAACAACATTTCAAATTTAGAATGGCAGTGTGTCAACGAAAAACGAATTCGATTTCACATACAATGAAATAACGCTTATCACCATAAAATAACGATGCGTGTTCTGCAATACTGTACAAAACTTCACCAAATCGCGAATAAATACGTTCAGTTGCTATACAAATGAAAGCCTTATAGTATTTCTCTTAGCTGTCAGTTTCAGAAACGTCACGTGAACTCCGCGTCGCTGGTTACCGTCGCGTCCTCACGTGAACGATGGAATTCGTCTCCATTGGACATTCAAAAATTTCTACTTAATTATGAGAATAAAATGCATTTATTCCAAGGTTAAGTAGGCCACACACTTGCAACTATGGCCTCTTCTTATTCTGATAAGAAGCCCGTTTCTAACGGTGGAATCCAAAATGGTTGATGAAGATTATTATGATGACTACAATACCAAGCACAATGTATAAGGAATTCGAACGCGGAGTACCAAATTACTTTAACCAGTCAGTACTTCAGTGCCACAAAAATATTCTCGTGGAAACGCCCCCGCGGTGTTGTTGAGTGAACAAACATCTAGCCGTGGCTCGAGACGCTGAAACTGTTCCGTCACGTCCGAACACACGTGACTGCGGAGAACAATAAAATACTAAACTATTGTACACCGCCCGACTGCATCCTGCGAATATTCTACCTATGCTTCATTGTAGACTGGTAGAGGTACATAGGTAAAAATTTTGAATCGATCTCTCTGATCATAGGTTTTAATTATCCTGATGAAAGCATAACCGGCACCTTTTAACCTTACGAGAAAACTAAACTTTTAGTGAATTGAGAAGCAGTCGAGCTGATAGCAGTCAGAGCTGGTCACTGCTCATTCAAGAATAAGACTAGTAATAAGACTAACTGAATCTGCCCATGTGCTACATTGTGTCAATACACTGCTTACTGTCCTATTAGTATACAAAAACCTTTTTTCTCTTTTCATAAATTGTTATGTGCACATTGATCATCTCTCACTATCTCGTAACTCCTACAGGGCTGGTTGTCTAAAAGACATTATTATTGTAGTGAAGATTATATTGTCTAGAAGATAGCTTTTTAGTAAGAATACCGCCAAATTGTACTGTTCTACACCTGTTCGTCTTCTTTGTTCTCTGTATGATGTACAATAAAGCGTACTAATATTATTATCAGTTATTTCAGTGGGTATAATCAGACAAAAGTCGTAAAGTAATGGTTATTAAAAGTAATTACTTTAACGACTCTTATCTGAGTGTAACCGGATGCGACTGCTCAGCGTACGTACTCTCTGAAACACGGAAATGTTCCTGAAATTTAATTATACCATTATCCTGTTATCATTTCGAATCCAAGATCGGTACAGAAAAATGTCTTCCAAAAGTATTAGCGGTGCAAATTTTTATTTTTATTCTGAAATTGTAAGGTACGACCTATCGTACACCACCCTAGTGGGGGGAGGTGAATGCATTATTCGTTTAGAGTATATTTTCATACCACGAGAATTGTTACAAAGTAATTTTGCATAAAGTTCACTACAATGTATTTCCGCAATGTAGGGAATACGAGACACTATTAACGGTTGATCGTGTGCTACAGAATGAAAATGAGGTAAGCGTTGTATTTTGCTACATTTGGATAAATGTAATATTTGAGAGTATGCTTTTTAATATTTCATAAAAAAACTTATTTATTGTATAGTTACTCAATAAGATGTTATAAATATACATATACACATAGATCAGGACAGATAATTTAATGGAATATTAAGTTTTATCTCTCCCCACCCTTTTTATCGTTCCACTGCTGGACACGGGTCTCCTCTCAGAATAAGAGGGTTAAGGCCATAACCTCAACCTTAACCTTAACAATTAGGAGAGCTGAAAGAGATCAAATGTTTCTGTTTAAAATACTCAATCATTATGTTGACTCACCTT
>DWEH01000586.1:0-11214 GCA_018245815.1 Apyrrothrix aesculapus | reverse complement strand
AGTACTCGACCCGGGATTCGAACCCAGGACCTCTCGATCGGCAGTCGCACTTGCAACCAACACGACCAACGAGGCAGGCATTAAATATAATGGCAATTTATATTATCTTCAGTCCAAAAGACTTCATTGGTCTTCCGCAAACTGTCACTGAAACATATTGAGGTCACTGTAAAGTGGTCTCGAAGAGCGCATTTAAAATAGAATCGTCAAGTTACACAATGGCCGTTGTTTCTCAATTATCGAGGAAAATATTAATTTACCTCGCGCCTTTTAGTTTTGTAGAAAGCGCTGTTAATAATACTCCCTCTTTTGTCTTCCATAATCATAAACAAGATTCTCGATTGTCTAAATCGGATATGGAATTTTCTCTTGTAATGTTTCCGTCCGAATAATCTTTATTATCATCTACAATGAATACTTAGTTATATTAAAATACTTCCAGCCTTCTGTAAGGTTTATATCTCAAAGTATTTTAATATACTTTAACTTGCTTTTTATCAGGTATGATTAGTTTTTACATACTTGTTCATTATTACCTTATTAGTATATATTATAGTACTATTATATTAGTATGTATATGTACAGGTATATGAGTATGTATAGGTGTATGTGTATGTAGAAATTTATTTATTTATAATTATATTTTTATTCTCATACTATTATATATTTTACACATTACTGGGATTACACATTACATTTTACACAGACTGGTAGAAAATGCCACTTGGCATTAAGTCCGCCCTTTGTTAACAACAAATAAATAAATAAAGGATAAATAAATAAATAAATTACCCATTATTATCAGTATTCTAGCTTTGGCATCGTTTCACTCCTTCAAGGCATTTCAAGGCATTTTCATATTTAGATGTAAAAAAGGGATACTGTTTTTAAATCTGATTACTTTTACTGAGCGATTAGGAGTAACGATACGATCAAATTTTAATATAAAAATATTATTAAGCTATAATATAATTTTCTCTAAGAAATACCGTACTTACTAATGAAGCCGTAAATAATATCAAAGTTAGCTTCCGCTATATTACTAAATTTCATTGTAATAAAACTTTATTTTTATAGCTAAGAAATCCTGTGAACTGTGAACTAAATCTGTAAGTCCAAACATTTCCCCTGAGTATAGTTTCAATAGACTTCTAAGCCTAGCAGTATGGGATACGTTTCCAAAATTGCATGGCACTATCACGCCCATCACAAGGGTGGTGTGAGTTGAATTACCGCGAAACTCTCTTCAGAACAAAATCTTTTCGAAATATTTAAACAGAATCGGCATGTATTCTGTTTTCAGACCGTGGCTTAAACGGATTCCATGTTATAATTTATAAATAATGTATTTTATAATCTTATCATAACTTAATACGAACACAAACGCACAATTCTATTACATAATAAGATATTATAAAGCAAGTTTCAAATAATTACAGCGTGTGGCTGGACGGAGTCGTAAACTAAAAGTTATTGGCAAAGTTTAGAGACCCTGTGGAATAGTTTCAATTCAATGTCAGATTTAACGCTAATGTAGTAATGTTCCTGAGGCAAATTATATGAAGACCCTAAAGTTTGGCGTGTCTCTATAACTCCGCTGCAGTGGTTCCACGGGTTTGTTACATTAAAATAAGTAATAATTTGTCTGAAACATTTTTTACGTTCCTCTGCGGCGGTGCGCAAAAGCTTTTTTTCATCACGCTACTGAGAGAGGCGGTAAAAATAATTATTAGTGACTAATATGTGTGAACGTCTTATGCCTAATGATTTTGAAAGTTTGCGACAAGACGCAAATTAAAAATCTAGATTAGAGTTGAAATGTAGCTGAAAATATTACAGTCAATTACTAATTGGAATACACGTCTTAATTCGACTAATCGTTTGTTATACATCAATGCGGCAGCACTTCGACCGGCTAAAGATTAGAAACACTTTTTCGTAACTGTTACATAATAATTATTACTATATCATCTCGCCAGATCCCTTACGGGGTAGGCAGAGAGCAACGAGCGTCAAATATCGTTAAGGATAGAATTAAGGACTCCACATGCTTCTTTTCCATTCAACAATATTTACATGTACGCGTGCCAGTTTCGAAGACGTCTAACTCTCCATCAGTCAGTATCTGGCCTATTTGATAAAGACAGGTGTAATAATAATAATTCAATACTCTGTAAAATACACCTTTTGTATCTAAAAATAACTTCTCAAAGTTAATTAATGAACCAAAATAAGGAAAATGAACTTAACTTTGAACGAAGTGAAGTCCGTCAAGATTTGTATTGTAACTATATACAAGTAGGGACGTTCTTTGCGGCACAACCCATAGAAGTTTCGCTTGGTGCTGGCACTTTATAATTATCAACAACTGAACATAACTAAGTACTGCTATATTTATCTACTTATTAAAATATACTTTAAAACTTATATTTAAAACTCTTCGGGGATTACAGGCGTGATGTTACGTATTAAAAAAAAAATAGAACCGGGCAAAATGTGACTGTACATTTAACATTTACAAGTGAACATCAGAACTGTATACCAAAGAGACTATTAGAGAGCAAAACAAAGTTTAAAATTTTTGTGAGTTGACCTGTCTGTGCGTTTGTGCACGCTAATGTCAACAACGGCTAAACCAATTCAGATACGCTTTGCGTTATATGTTTAGATAAACTTGGCCTAGCATATACCGTTTGTTTTGCTACAATCGGTTTACGCTCTCATGGTACAAGCACTGAGACCTGTATGCATAGAATAAACAATTAAATTTAGGTATAATAACAGTTAATATGTATGAATGAATATTATTTATCTGACAATAACAAATATTACCATTTTCGTCTTAAGTTAACATTTATCACATTATTATTGATTTGTTTAATAACTGCCTGGTTGGTCGTGTTGTTTGCAAGCGCGACTGCAGATCAGTAGCTTGAAATCCCGGGTCGAGTACTATTGGATTTTTCTAAAATTAGAATTTCTAGTAGTGGCTCGGAGTTTGTATTTGTGCCCGGTGTATGGCAATAGACTCACCACCTACTCCATATTGGGACGTAAACGTAACTGGTGAAACGTGGGAGTGTACTACACTCCTCTGCCCACCCCTTCAGGGATTGCAGGCATGATGATGTTACGATTATTGAATTGTTATTTCAACACACCAAGTCCTTTACGTGGTAGGTTGAGAGCAGGAAGCGCCGAGTGACGAATTTATCTATCCTTACAGACCTGAAGTGCTTGTTCTACTATCATTAGAATATAACGGATTTGACGATGATTTGACGTCAATGCCATATATTTTTTATTATACACTTTACTTCCATGAAGCATAGTAAGGTTTGCATACATAAGGTAGAGTAAAAGCATCGCTTTTAGCTTATATTTCTCAGTGTGACAAGCCCACCAAAACCGAGTTCAGGTCATGAAGATGGTCACTGATTATGGGGTTTATAGATGCGGTCTAGTGATGTACGGGTCTCCATCAGGTTAATGTTGGGTAAAGATCAATCTCTTTTATGGTTAATTAGCTCCATATATCATCAAAGAGAAGTATACTGCTCCGATTATAAAACAATTCATATTTTATTATATATAAAGAAACAGAAAACCACGGTGCTGGACTGAGGAATAAGACATTGAACATTTAAGATGAAAACATCACTTGCTGTAACGATGAAGTTAAACAAATTGAGAAAACGCTGCGCTTAGCCAGCGCTGCAGACTATGGGTTTAAGACTTTTCAGTCTGAGAATAGATCCGCATGCCTATACTGATGCAGACCGTGACACGCAACTAATATGACCAAAAAAGTCAGATATTGTCTGATGGGGTAGTCTAAAGTTTTCGAAATCGGCGAGTATGAAGAGAGTGAGGTATGTAGAAGAGGCACGTCGGGTCTGTAAGGATGAGTACTTAGTGCTGTCTGCCTGCCCCGTATAAGACCTAGCGTGATGATATAATAATAACACTTTTTCGTTTTCAGGAACGGTTAGTTTTCAATTTTTAAACATCGCTAAATCACGACATGCTGTCATATCAAATATTCCTTAAAATAGCAATGAAAATAAATATGTTTCAGCAATTAATGATTAAGTGTACTAGACTCGTAAATGCAGTAATGATATGATGCTAGTAGACACACAATACTCTTAAAATAGGGTTGAAATAATTGTCTTTGCGTATTTAATACTGAGGTTAATGCCTATGCATGATTAATAAATTGTGATATAATAACTTTTCTTTCTAACAAGTCTATGGTATACCTTAATTTAAATTCGGAACATAAGTTCCATGGAGCTTCCTAAACATAACATTACGAATAGACGTATGGATTACAGAATCCCCGAAGAGGTAGGCAGAGCAGTGCAATATACTCCCACGTTTCACCAGGTACGTTTACGTCCCAATATGGAATAGGTGGTGAGCCTATTGCAATACATCGGGCACAAATCCAGACCCCGAGCCGCTACCAGAAATTTTAAATAGAAATTCTAAGTTAGTAAAATCGAATAGAGTCCGACCCGAGAATGGAACCCAGGACCTCTCGATGAGCAGTCGCGCTTTACAACCACTCGACCAATGAGGCAGTCAATGGAGATTCTATAGAGATTCAAATTTAAAAATCCTACATTTAATAAAAACGTATTATGCTTAAATCATATACTAGCAGAAAACCAGGCAAGTCTATAAACGCACCTGCGCTAACATCTAGACAGCCAGTAATAATGAGAGCACGATATAAAAATAATACATCTTCACAAATCGGTTCCTCATTCGTTTCAAAGGTCAAAGTGAATCTATACAATGTATGGATAAAAAAAAATTAAGCTTCAAATAATCGATTAGTATCGAATTTAATTTAATTAATCACGAAACGAAATAAATATTCTGCGTTATAACCTAGATTTCCTTGGTGTTTTGGTAATTTTCTGTAATTATTATCAGGTATAGACTTTTTTATATGACCTTCAAGCCTTATTGTGAATTGCAAGAATCAACTCTACAATGGCTAATCACAAAGATAGACTTCATCATCATCATCAGCCTATCTAGTCCACTGCTGTACATAGGCCTTCACCAAAGAGTGCCATCGCGCCCTATCCTCCGCTTGCCGCATCCAGCTTCTGCCTTAGAACCAGATAGACTTTGTGACTAATCATTGTAGATTCTATAACCCTGAGGATGGTTTGTTTTTGGACAAAACACATGTTGGTGGCGGTACTTTTGATGGTGTATTGTTATTTAAAGTTGTGGTCATGATATTTTAATAACCTCGCTCTGATTGAATTCTGATCATAAAACGTTCAATTGAATTTTGGTCATAGTAAGTTTTATGGGATTTTAGACATAGTCCGTTTAATTTTGTACGTAGTACTTTCAATTTAATTTTGGACATAGTACGTTTAAGCTAATTCTGGACATAGTACGTTTTATTGATTTTTGGAAATAATACCTCGCGCTAATTAAATTTCGGGTACAATAAGTGGTTCGACCACTATCTCGAACCGATTTTCAGTTCTGTATTCTGCTGAACAGAGCAGAATACAGAACTGAAAATCGGACATCATCGTATCTCAATCTATATATTAATATGTGAACAAATATTTGTAAGCCTTTTAAAAAATATTGCGGACACAGAGGACTGTTACCATATTTGGTATAGCTAGCGTTTATATAATAAAAGAGAGCAGAAAGTTAAAACTTATATATTACATAAATATGTTACAAATAAATACAATAAAATGAAACATTAATTGTTTAAGTTCATACTGTTAATGTCAAACACATAATATCCTGTTGTCAATCAGTGGCATAGAGTAGATATTTATAGAGGTATATTAATTGTCATAAGAACCTCAATAGATTTTAAAGTTAATAATTCCAATAAGCAACTTCCAATTTTATTATGAAAACTCTCAGTTCTTTTTTAACGATACGACCTATAAAAAGTATTTTACGGAAAACTATTTAGGCGGATGAAGCTTTTTTCTTGTCTGTTCATCCTGTACTTGGTCACGATCGATTTGAGAGTATTATATACATGTATTATATATTATTTGCAATTGTATACTATACTCATATACTATTTCTATCTGTAGTTTAAATGGTATTGTGTCAATCGACATTTTTATAACACATACACACCAGAATATGATTTGCCCCGCCTTAGTGATTCGTTTCAGGGTTGAAATTCATGTTGAGATCCTTCATTGCTACCACGCTACTATCTGGTATATATGAACATAGCTTAATATAATATTAGTTGTGACATTAATTTTACCGTTTTTTTCCCGCGCTGTGTGCTGGTACATCTTAATCTAACTTAATACAGCAGTTCCGTCTATCAGAAGTCTTGGTGACATCTATAGGAGGCGTAGATATATTTAAAGGCCATTTTACAAGCTAAAATGGACTAAAAACTGTACATTTTTTACTACTAATTAGTATCAAATAGCATGGCTTTTTGCCTTTTTTTATGATATAACGAGCTTAAGGATAAAGTATTATGTTGACTGTGACTGCCTCGTTGGTCGAGCGGTTGCAAGCGTCACTGCTGATTGAGAGCACCTGGGTTCAAATCCTGGGTCGGTTACTATCGGATTTTTCTGACTTAAATTTTTTTAGTAGAAATTGCTAGTAGTGGCTCGGAGTATTGATTTATGCCTGGTGTATAGCAATAGAGTCACCCCCTATTCCATAGTGGGACGTAAACGTAACTGGTGAAACGTGGGAGTGTACTAAAACTTTTCTATCGACCTCTTCGATGATTGCAGGCGTGATGTTACGTTTATTATGTTAACAGCGAACTTTAAACTCGATAAAACCTCCTCAAACAACAGGATCTAACAATGATTTGTAACTATTATATTTGTATTAATAAAATAATTGTTATATTTTTAAATAGTTCTAAATGACTTGGGTAGCTCTTGTCTTTTTAAGTGGTTACAGTAAAATATTTTCTTAATAAGCACTCTAAGATCGGATTGAGTTAAAATTAATTAATGACGCAAAATGGTTTCAATACGTATGGAAACATCACCAGATTTTTTGTTAAAACAACGACATGTTTTATAAAATTGACAACAGTAAGTAGGAAACGGACCACCAAGTAAGTCTATCCGGATATTTGAATAACATCACGCCTGTAATCCACGAAGAGGTACGCACAGAGATGGAAGTTGGACGAGGCATACGGGACAAACTAAGACCAGTATAAATTATATAACACCCGAAAACGCAAAAGGAAAATGCAAAAGAAGCACGTCACATCTGTAAGGATATTTGGCACTCGGTGCTCTCTGCCTACCCCGTCACATATAACTAATAAATGAACATCTACCTGCAGCATCCTTCACCTCTAGGGATATATAATAAATGCATTTGTAACATCACGCCTGTAATCCCCGAAGATGTAGGCAGAGGAGTGTAGTATACTCCCACGTTTCACCAGTTACGTTTACGTCCCATTATGGAATAGGTGGTGAGTCTATTTCCATACACCGGGAACATATCCAGACTCCGAGCCACTACTAGAAACTCTAAATTAGAAAAATCTAATAATACCCGACCCGGTATTTGAACTCAGAACCTCTCGATCGGCAGTCGCGCTTGCAACCAACATGACCGACGACGCGGTCATGTAAATTCATTTGTGGGACATGTTTTATTTTTTCCGTCGTGTGTTATAAGAAGGACGAGTAAGGTCTCGGTCCAAGGCAGACGACCATTATAGAAAAGCTCCTTCAAAATAACAAGCACGTGTGTACGTGCATTATAAGTTAATGTCGAACGCTGAATAATTTGCCAACTTAAGAAATAATATGCAAAGACTCACGTAGTTTTATTAGGACGACAATGATTAGTAATAATAATATAATGATATCTTGGGACATCTCCACACACGGCAATCTGATTCCAAAGTAAGCATCAAGAGGGCTTGTGTTATGGTAACCGGGCGGCTGATAAACTACATATATACAGAGAAATTTATACTTTGTTGATTTGATTGTTGGAAAGGTACTAAATGTAATTAAAGATTTTGTTAAGATGACTGCCCCGTAGGTCGTGTTGGTTGCAAGTGCGACTACCGATTGAGAGGTCCTGGGTTCAAATCTATTGGATTTTTCTAACTCAGATTTTCTGGTACAAATTTCTAGTAGTGGCTCGGAGTCTGGATGTTTGCCCGGTGTATGGCAATAGACTCGCCACTTATTCCGTCATGGGACGTAAATGTAACTGGTGAAAATGGGAGTGTACTACTCTCCTCTAGCTACCTCTTCGGGGATTCGATTTATTTCAATACGAATAAGTATACGTTCACGTTAAATATGTATATCTATTAGGTATTTTTTGAGTTTCTTTTTATATGTGGACTTTTCCAAAACGGCCTATACGTTAACATTCTTTAGTGCTGTAACGAAACGATTCACTCATTGATCAAATTATTAAATTACGCACTCAATGATTGGTCAATCTGTACTATATTTTCTTCCGAAATAACAATGTGTTAATACTTACAATTGACTGCCTCGTTGGTCGTGTTGGTTGCAAGCGCGACTGCCGATCGAGAGGTCCTGGGTTCAAATTCCTGGTCGAGTACTATTGGATTTTTCTAAAAATTAGAATTTCTAGTAGTGGCTCGGACTCTGGATTAGTGCCCGGTGTATGGCAATAGGCGCACCACCTATTCCATATTGGGACGTAAACATAACCGGTGAAACGTGGGAGTGTACTACACTCCTCTGCCTACCTTTTCGGAGATTACAGGCGTGATGTTTCGTTTTTTTTTAATACTTACAATTTATATGCAATAGTTCAAGATCGATTTTCGAATAATATTAACGACGGTAGATACTATGATATATTTTATTTAAGCGACAGAAATAATATTATTATATTCTAAACTATATTATCATCAGCCTTTGTAACCCCACAGCTGGACTTAAGCGCCAATAAGTCCTGTCTTCAGCTGGCAACCTCCAGCTGAAACTGCACAAACTCATATAAGACAACGCACACATAAATAAATTTGCTTCAAGCTAAAGAGTTAGAATTAATTGTTGATTATTAAATCAATTTGTAATTGTAATAGCACGCAATTATAATTTAATTGCTTTCAATTTAATCAATTAACAGTTTGATTGATTTCAATTAAATTGAATTTTCACGGAAATGCAACGATGAAGGCAAGTTCATATCTCGTGTATTACTTTGAGAGCGCTAGAAGGTCGAATTAAAAAAAAAATGAGCGAAGCTTAAGTATTTTATGAGGTAGGAACCAACATGGAGGCAAGTTATTTGACGCTAGCGGATCTGAAGCCAATTAGCATCTGTATTTATGTCATATAACAATGCCTAACCAGAAAATACTTTCATTCAAGTATTTCGCTGTTCTAGATGATGTAAGTTACGTAAGTACGTTGCTAAGCCCGAAGAGCTGATGCCAATAATACCTATTTGCAATCACAATTATTACTAATATGTCATCAGACTTACGGGACCTACCTTACAATTATTAGAATTTAAATGTAACATCACGCCTGTATTCCCCGAAAAGGTAGGCAGGGAAATGTAGCATAGTTACATGTACTTTAAATAATAAAATCCAAAGAAATATTTGAATAAAACAAGTGATATCGTGTAGTAGTATTTTATCGTGTGTCTGCCTCCCATTTAGGATAGGAATTCTTAAATGTGGAGAAGCTTTAGTTAGGGGCTTTAGTCCACGCACAAAACGACATTTTTAAGTTTGTTGGTTAAAAATAATTACATTTTTCTTTTTTCGCATTTATTAATCACGTCATTGTCATCATCATCATCGTGACGTCATCTTCATTGTTAATCCTTTTATCGCTCCGTTGTTAGACACAGATTTCTTCTCAGAATGGAAAGGTCACGGCCATAGTTGACCACTCTGGTAAAGTGCGGGTTTCTGATTTTACAAGCCTTGGAAAACTCTATGAAATACTATAACGTGTACCGGTTCCCTCACGATGATTTCCTTTACCGTTACAAGAGACATTCCAATTTTAAAAATGCACATCGTTTTATGGGAGTGTACTACACTACTCTGCCTACCTCTTCGGGGAATACAGGCGTGAAGTTATTTATTTACTTTTATAGTCTTATAAAGAGAGACGAATGCACGAGGATCTAAACCCAAACCACCCGGAGTATGAGGCTCATTTCTCAGCCACTAAACTACCACTACTTAAACAGCAAATATTATCACAAACAAACAATGACATACATCATCGTTCATTAAATTAAGTATATGTAAAAAGCTTAAAGCATTGCAAAACTTACGTTGAATCAATTCGCATTAATTATTTTGATAATGATGACCACGAAACGAATCCTGAACAATGGTTCTCCACAGAAACTAAGACAGCTTTCATAATAAAATCGATTTTAAAGCCCATATTAATTAAATTTGTACCCTTGTGATATGACAGACGAGGTCGTGGTAACTTAAAAAAAATCATCCCTTGTTTCACCACCAACGAGCTACGAGTTACTAGTAATTAGTAACATATTACTTAGCTAGTCAAACTTCAAACCGCAGCAACTTAACGCAATGGTCTTAAACTTATATCTGTGATTAAATTATACATATATTGGATTAATTCTTGATTGTTTTTTGGGGGTTAGCTCGACTAGTTTCGGACCTATCCCATGAGCGGGAGCTTTTAAAGTAATGCCTTGGATGGGAGCTAATTTTGAAAAAATATAAATCAGTTAAGTCTGTCCTTAATTTAATCGTGTCTACGGGTAGGATAATTTTAACCCATATAAGTCATAAACGTAACTCGTAAAACATGGGAGTGTACTACACTCCTCTGCTTACCTCTACGAAGATTACAGGCGTGCTGTTACGTATTTTCATCACATTTTATTTCAAATAGTTCGCGGTCCGCCACCGAACAAGTTTATTACAAACGTTATAGCAAACCCGGCTAGTGTGAGACGCGTAAGAAACTAATTACGTGGCATATGATATCTTCGGTTCATTAAGAACGAAACGTTACGTCAAAGTGCGCGTGAGATGATCAGGATCAGTTATTCCGTATAAAATGGGTTAGCGAGACGGATTCTGCACAGTTTTGTGACTGCCACCAAATTAGTAGTACCTACCTACCCATCCGCCGAGACGACATGAAACTGGTAATACATTTACTATAATATTTAAATATTCTCCCAAGTAATATCACAAAC
>DWEH01000585.1:0-11220 GCA_018245815.1 Apyrrothrix aesculapus | reverse complement strand
TATATATGCGTAGATGTCTTTTATCGCGGTAATATTCGAATTCGCTTTTTAAATAAATCGGTTTAGTTATTCTGTAGTAGTTTTTTCTTTCCACATCCCCAAACCGTTAAACCGTCTGTCTCCACCCTCATCACCGTCGTCTCTCAGCAGCGGCCGCTCGCACCACTGCTACCTTGCCAATGAACACTGCGACGATTGTAAACAAGCGAGAGCGATTTATACATCGAAAATTAACATGTGTATTATTAATGTTTAGTGTTTTATGTATGAGGAGAGTGTGAACATAGAAGCGGCGCGGCAGGTCTGTAAGGATAGAGACATTTGGCGCTCGGTGCCGTCTGCCTGCCCCGTGAGGGACCCGGCGTGAAGATATGTATGTATGTATGATTTATGTTTTAACGAAATACCTCTTGGTGCTCTCTAAACGCTTCCTGAGTTCTGAATACTCGCGTGCACGCTCTGCAGGCGTAAAGTGCGTTTAAATGTTTGTTTTCATTGTTGTACACTTGGTTTAGCGACAGATCTGAAAAAAAACCAAATAAACATTTCCTTAACACCATCTCCACATGACACCGAACACTAGTAACATGTATAAGTATGACTCCCGCGCGCGGCTGCGCCCGGCGGCGCCCGGCTGCCGCTACCGGTCCCGATATGACGCGCCTCTCCCACATCCGGCACTCCTCGTACATACCGACATAATAGGACATTGTGCGACTCCGAATCTAACCATCGTCATCATCGGCCTATCTCAGTCCACTGCTGGACACGCCCCCCCCTACACTACTCCAGACCTCGCCCCCTCCACCGGCTGCTGTGCGCAGCGCACTGCCACTCCGGCGAGCTGATCCCGAGCTACGTCGACGACTGGTTCTCTGCCGACGGCAGAATTTCTGAATCTAACCGTTCGTATATAAACTGGAAAATTCCGGAAATTACTTACATCGTTTGTTCACCATTACCGAAATGCGAGAAATGTTATCGAAACTTTTGGTTTCAGTAATATTGATGTGTAAAAACATGTCTTCTACATTTTCCGATCCACTGTTATCCTCTCGGTTATCGTCTTTAAATTCTGCAAGAAAAAGAATACCAGTAGCAGACAGATCATGGACACTGAGCTCGCCATATCGCTACCGATTACATATTATGTATAATACAAGGATTACGTAAATATACCACTGTTATACTGGGCTCGCCCGCTGGTGAAGTGGGGAGTGAACCTCGCGATGGAGATCGAGGGTTCGATTCCCACTTAGAATAAATATTTGCGTGATGAACACAAGTATTTGTTTTGTGTGGATGTAAAAAATATCTAAATAAGTATGTACTTATATGTATATATGTACTTTATCAGTGGTCCGGTTACCATAACGGAAGCTCTCTCGGTGCTTACTTCGGGAACAGATGGCCGAGTGGTCGCAAGCACGCCTGCCGATCGAGAGGTCCTGGGTGCGATCCCCGCGTCGGGTACTACTGGATTTTTCTAACTTAGAAACTTCCTAGTGCTGGAATGGAAGCTCGGTCCGTGCGCGCCGCACGGCAACAAGCTCACCCCTCCGCCACAGTGGGACGTACACGTCACCGGTGAAACCGGGCCCCTCTTCCTACCTCTTTGGGGATGCCACGCGGCACGTTACACGTGTAAATATAACAATAATAATAATTATTATTAAGGGTATTTCGTAACAATTCTAGAAAACAGAACTCATTATGTTTCTCTTCACCGCGCGATATTTGATGTTGAAACGCTGATGTTTCGTTAAACGTCGGCGCCAGCAGTTCAACCTATCAGTGTTAGCTACATCTCTGCTCTTAAGTATGAAAAGTCTTCTACCACAAATCGGCAACCGCTCGCCAGAGAGGACTGAGTCAAAACCGGATAACCGGAAACCTCATATTGAATGTAGCTAAGTTTACCGGAACCGTCCATGTGCTGTTGGAGCAGGTCAGGAACATGAACGAAGCTCCGCGCCGCCAGCCGGCCCGTGACCACGGCCGGCGGGCTCTGCTTCACTATCGCGCCGTCTTCGTCTTCTTCCCGCAGGACCTGCACATTTATTTAAATACGTACACTTCAATAAAAAAATAACGTTTAGTTAGGTCCGCTGGCCGACGAACCTTTTCCACGATCGGACTGGCCCGTCAGTCGAGTGGCCGGTGAAACTGAGTGCCGAGCCGGCAGTCCTGGGCTCGATTCTCAATCGAGACAAATATTTTTCTGGTGAGCACTAATATTTGTTGTGTCTGGGTTTCAAGAAAAGTATGTTCATATATTGGTATGTATATATGTAGTTTATCAAACTATGTAGAATGCTAAAAACTATTACGGACAATATAAAAAAAACCGTAATATCCCGCCTGTGATCCCCGAAGCGGTAGACAGAGGAGTGCAGTACACTCCCACGTTTCACCAGTTACGTTTATCCCATCCCATTATGCAATAGGCGGTGAGTCTATTGCCAATAGTCCGAGTCACTACTACAAATTCTAATGATATAAAACTCCAATAGTACTCGACCCGGGATTTGAACCCGGGACCGCTCGCCAGCCGCGCTCGCTACCGACACGACCGACGGGCAGTCGAGCTCGGTACCCGGCGCACAACACCAACGGCAGCTAGGTCAGCACCTTCGTTATAATCAATTTATATTTATGCAACGCGGACTCGAACTCGGGCACGTGCAGCAGCTGCGCCACCGCGGCCCGCGCCGCCGCGTGCTCCGCCGCGTGCGCCGCCGCGCGCTCCGCCGAGGAGTTCGCCGCCTTATCGAGCAGCGCTTGCTGGACGAGGGCTTCGAGATGTTTCTCGTCTATGATACAATCGTCTGAAAACAATTAAACATAATTTTTGGTGTCGAATGAAAAAGTGGCCGCGCGGCAGTATAAGGAGCATCGGTGCCCCGCTTCCCGGTGGTCTGATGACCTGAACGAAACAGCTGCACGCAGCTGGATTCTAAAAGCCGAAGACCGAGTGGAGTGGCCCCATTAGAGGTCTTCGTCCAGCAGTGGACTTCCAAATACTGATGGATGGATGGACAATAATGAACCACACATTCACTTGAGCAATTTGATGCAAATAGACTTACTTTCCCTCTATACCGCCCTGCGTAGTAATTAATTTTATTTAGTAATTTTACATCTGTATAATATTAAGAAAATGAAGTTACGTAGGCTTTGCACTCGACAACCCCCGAGTAACTCAAAACACATGCATAGGTATTATTGAAATGGAGTCCCGACCGCAACACGACCGAGTAGACTTCCACTTACTTTCCTCGTCAGATCTCACTTCTCTCTTCGACCTTTTTGGATTTTTGAAGAATCCCTTTCCTTTCACCACTCGAGCGACTAGATTTTTGCCATTTACAGTTTTGCCCAATATAACTTCCTTCGGGATATCTGGAAGTAAAATGTGACCAGTTCACACCTTCGGACCGGCGATGGGTTACTAAGGTAGCAAGTACAGCGACAACGGGTGGTGAGCCTCGAGTCCGATGCACGACTGGAATCATTGCTAATAGAGTTTCAGAAGTCTTTTGGGGTCTTTGTGCCCTTTAGCTAATCAGTTTTGAATTATCATGTTAGAAACGAAGCTAACGGTTCGAAAACTTCACCCAGACAGTTTCCAAATCCATGTTCCATTAAAGTGCCCTGAGCCGGTGCTGTAGGGAATACATGAGGCCTCGCCCTGGTCCAGAAAGGGTTTTGCTCAGCGGTGCGCGATACATCTGCAGCAACCCATATTGCTTTACCGAGTATTGCATGTAGAAATTTACATTTGCTTTACCTCTCAATAGATACTGTGATTTTAAATGTATCCTATTTGGTTTATTCTTCGTGCTATCTGTGCTCCTCTTATTGTTACTGCTAGACGTGTTATCGCCTTGATTCAACGCTGGTATTAATAGTATTTTCTCATGTACAGGTGTATCTTGTGCTGTTTCCATATGCGGAACAGTTTGAACTGTAATAAAACCAAAATTTAAAAAGATGGATCAGTAAGCAGCTCGATGCCTCAGGTAATGCAACGTTTATATGAAAGTTATACCATTATTGTAACAGACTTGTTGTGTGGTGCTCCCCAGTTGCTGTACTGTACCGATTTGATTACCAAAGTCTAATTGCTCAATTTGATCACTGGCAACTTTGCCAAGCCCATTGTTCATATCGAAATTGACAAATTCATTCGCCATTACGACTTTCAAGTCACATCTGTTGAGAAAGATTTCATTATTCGAAGGATCACATTCTCTAACAATATATTCACTTACTGTGTGAGTGTCATCACGATAAAGCCACGTCATAATAATTGTCCTTTTTACTTGCTTTTATCGCAATTAGTAATCATTAATGTTAAAGGAATCTGTGATAAAATTAATCATACATTATCCAATGTTATTAATCTGAATAGCTTTGGTTTAATAAATTACCCTGACTGTTCGATATCCTTAGGCAGAATCTGACTTTCGTCCTTCAATTTACATATCAATTCTGAAAAAAATTCACGTTTGTTACATGTTTGATGTTCTTTTGATGTAAATTGATACATTTAACATGGACATATCAGCAATATACATACTATGATCACCGGTGATTTCATGCAGACCCGACGAGTCTAATAAGAAAACTCTATCTTTAATTTCAAGCAAGATCCATCCTTTTTGTTTTAGTAATTCATATTGTTCATCGGACAAAGTTATCTAAAACAAGAATGAAGTGTAAGAGTTTATTTTCATTGTAATAAACATGTAATCACGCCTGTAATCCCAGAAGAGGGAGACTGAGGAGTGTAGTACACTCCCACGTTTTACGAGTTACATTATATGTCCAGGGATTGAACCCAGGACCTCTCAATCAGCATTTGAGCTTGCAACTACTCCACCATCGAGACAATCATTTTCATTGTCATGCTGTTATTATAAGCCCAAGGCAGGGATTAGGTAGTCCCTATCTGGAACTGTTGGATGGCAATCCAGTGCCAGTGTTATATAAAACTGGATTTAGTTGGGTGACATAATAACGACTCATATGTACGTAGAGGTATGAAGTAAGTGACAATTGTCAAGCTTTAATCCACTTACTTCTGCATAACTACCCATCAGTTTATTAGCGTCTACATTCATACTTTGGTTTGTTACTTTTAAGCTGTTACTGTCCATTTCAGCCTGAATCTGGAAGTGCAATGAATAGGCATAGTTTATCAAATAATTATTCATACTTTATCATACGTTACAAATACTTTATGCTAATCGTAATATTATTTATATCAACGGCACATCATGGAAATTTGAAATTACTAGTTTATATGAAATGTTAAATTTCTATTTATTCATAAATTAAATCACACCAGTATTTCCCGAAAGGGGCAGGCAGAGAAGTGTGGTACTCCCACTTTTCACTACTTATTTTATACATCCCATGTATTAGAGGGTGAGCATATTGACATACACAGGGCATAAATCCTAACTTCGAACTATTACTGGGAATTTCAAGTTAGAAAACCCACTAATAATTTGCCTGGCGCAGGGATCAAACCCAAGATCTCTCACTTATGAGCCACACTTGCAACCACTAAATCAACAAGGCAATCAAATTGTTTTATAGGGTTTCAAATGTTTTATAGCATTTACGCCTGCAGCTTACATATCAATGAAAACATACTTGGATTAATATGTATGTTTAAAACTAATATTAATATATCAAATCTGGTATTTACCATCTCCACACTTGAAGTTGGCAGCAAATAGTTATTGTCATACACACTTGATGGTGCAGGTTGAATGGGATTCGCTGAAACAATGCAAGAGCTTTAGTGACTACTGAAAAAATGTTTCATTAACTGGTTAGAATGGTAAGAAATATCCTAGCAAACATGTTCTATAACACATTCCGTACAAGAGACTTGCATCTGTTTTATATTCCATATTTTATATGTGAGAATTAAATCAATAGGTTCATATTGAGCATTAACGACATAAAAGAATATTTTTCTCAACTTACAATTAATAGGCACCAGTCCAGGTGGTTCATTTAGATTAATATGAAATGGTTGTAGGTTGACATCGTAAACTGGACACTCAACACTTTCCAGTACTTCCTTCCCAGGTTCTAGCTGTGTTACATATTGTACAGGCTTATTCACTGGAACACAAACATAACTCATTATATGTATGTATATGTGCATAACACAGGCAATAAACTGTAACAAGGTATTTATTGGCCTATGTTAATTATTATTGTATAAGTTAGTCTCTGGCCATGCTTCATGGTAAGCATAAATATGTCCTAGGATGGATCACACATGCCTAGGAAAATCCTATTCATCCTGGCTTTGAAGAGTCCTAACATCGAAGAGTCAAAACATAGATACACACAGAATGCTCCAATCGTTGGATGTCTAGATAAGAAATGTGGAACCAAACAGTTTTGTTTGTACCAGACAAGGACAAGGATGGTGGACCGGCCATGCATCAAGATGTTCGGTGTATGGAAGGGGTTGGAGGAATTCAATTGTGTAGTTCCTGTGCACTCTGTCCAAAAAATATCCTGTACAATGCTGCAACGAGCTGCATGACAATGGTGACTAAGGCTTTATAGTCCTAAGGTGGTCAGACCATCGTCATTGATAATCTGCCTGGCATGTTTCTGGACTGAGTCAACAGCATCCAGCAAATACTGGACACACCAACCCCAAAGTGGCAGCAATACTCCATGCAAGAGCAATCCTTTGCTTTATATAAGATTAATAAATTAACTATTTTTTATGCAATTGTAACAATTTGCTGTAAATTAACTGAGTGCAATTTAATACAGTTGAACCTCTGTAGGTCGAACATGAAATTCGAGTTCTAGAGTTTTTGACTTATGGAGGATTCAACTTAAGCTATTTTTGTAACGAAACATTCAAGTTGTAGAGGTTAAGATATATTCCAACTAATTTTGAGTTAGAGAGGTGAAATAGGTTGTAAAATCAGTTTATTTTTTCCAGTTACAGGGGACAAATAAGTACTGAATTTGCTTATAGGGACTCACTAATTATTTTGACTTATAGAGGGTTCAGATTTCGAGCAATGGAGGTTTTGGGGCTTGAAGGAAAAGGAACACAACATTTTTTTGAGTTCGGGAGGTTTTTGATTTATCAAAGAGGTTATACTGTATTATGTTATTTTTAAATGACTTAAACTGACTAATTTTCATTTGTTCACTACACATCTTTATGTATGATGTGATTGCCAATAATTGTGAGAGCAGTTAAATCACACCAACAAAGCATAATTTATTTCCAACTCTGTTTCTTATGTTGGTGATTCAATAAATAAAAAACTGACTGCACTTTGCCGTAAACAGACATGCCTGTATTTTGGACGTCCTGAAATTGACCCTGTTTGCTCCACAACATTTGATGACTCTCTTGAGGGTTATATTCACATGCTCCACTAAAATTTCAGGATTAGACTGGATGTCATCTTTGTTCAATGGCATAGTTCTGCCATGCGGTGGAAAAGTATATATCCATAACCATGCTGTCATCAACTATTCCAATGATCCCTAGTTCAAACAAATTATTGATGTGCAGCAAGAATAAGATTGTGGAGAGTACAGATCCCAAAGGAACACCGGCATGGAGTGGCTGCCTTCTTGTTCATGTTGGTTGCAAGCATGACTGCCAATCAAGAGGGCCTGGGTTCATATTCCCACATCTGGTACTATTTGATTTTTCTAACTTCAATTTCTAGTAGAAATTTCTAGAAGTCCAATAGTACTCGACCCGGGATTTGAACCCCGAACCTCTCGATCGGCAGTCGCACTTGCCACCAACACGAATAACTAGGCAGTAACGTTTATTAAATGTTTGCAATATTTTATATTTGAAAACGACTATTTTAAATGGTTTAAACAGAATACTCACCACTCATCAATGTACCGTCCTGAACAATAAGATATTGTTCTCCCGCGTTGAAATCACCTTCCACATTACTTGTGGTCAAATATGCGTATCCCTTGTCCATTCTGTAATCTGTTTGAATTTTAAATCTAAGTATTAATATTCAAGTTTCAGTAAAACGAATGAAATAAATATTTCTTACCCTTTTCAATCAATTATGGTGTCTCTGTACACTAAGTAGTCGAGATTTTTTAAAGGATACACTAAGTGGGATTGAACATTAATTTATAATCATGGTAAGTAGTAAAACAATCCACAATTTCAACAGATGTTTATAATAAATTAAGGTTTTCGGCTCCGATGACAGTTAATAAATAATGACAATACCCTTTATATTTTGACAGATCACATTTTTTATGGCAAAGTTAAATCAAAGACAAAGTTAGTTGTAGCTAAAGCTTCACAATGTACTGTATTTCGGATCGCATACACATAGTTTTTAAGTTCTATGGGTTCATATATGGGAGCTCGCATTTTTCCAATTACCATTGTTTGAATTATGTCATTCATCATTACATTTTTGCAGAGAATACCAGCATGGGCATCCCAGTCACATAAATGAAACTTGCGGAACGTTACATCAGGACGGAGAAGCTGCTTAACTTGTGGTAAACCAAAAGCACAACCATAGTACACCATGACTCCACCGCTTTCGAGTAATTTTATCATAACGTCTTCATATCGTCCTCCAAGACAATTGAGACCTAAGATAGGCCTCGATAGCGACGTGTTAAAAGACGTCAGCTCTTCAGCTTCTTCTATTGTATAAACTGCTGTAGCGCCAAGGCTAAGTAAATATTCCTTAACTTCTTCATAATCGCAATAATTCGCAACGATGTTGAAAGTGTTTATACCCCAAGCTTTACATAACTGTATGACACATTGACCACATGGACTATTCGCTGCATTTTGAATGACGGTTTGTCCAGGTTGTACAGTCTTGAAATCTTTCAGCATTCTGTAAGCATTGCACGGTGCTATTGTCAGCATAGATGCCTCAGGAAGTGGCAGCTTCGGAGATATAACATGAAGATCCCTTTCATGAAATACGCCATAGTAACGCCATGTGCCCAAAAGTCTAGAGGTCAGAACAACTCTGTCACCTAAGTCCACTGTACATACACGGTCTCCGATTTCCACTACTACACCTACACCTTCATCTCCCGGAACACTGGGTAAGCAGGGCAAACAAATATTTCTTCCTGTGAACATTAAAAAAAATTAGAAAATAAAAGTTAGTTTATGACAGGAACAAAATAAGGCATAATCGAAAACAAAATATTTAGTTTATTTTAAAGAATTTTCCATGTATGGAGAGAGTGAAGAATGTGCAAGAAACACTGCAGGTCTTTAAGGATAGAGATATTTTTCACTTGTTGCTCTGTGCCCATCCTGTAAAAGAATTGGTGTGATATAAAAATAAAGATACTTTTGAAGAAAAAAATATTATTTGTTTAATACATATATCATAATAATTTAATACAATAATCAAAATAAAATAAAAAATATTTTAAAAATTGAGACTGATCTGTTATTTTAATCAGTCACATGGTGATATGTCACCACATTGACATGTATATGTAATTACATATGTACATACATGTGTTTACATACATACACATACACACCAACAGCCAGTTTAACTCTACACATCAGATACTTCACATCGAAAATTAGGAAATAAATCATAAAATTTTCTAGTAACAATGAGGCAGTGGAAAATAAGTAAAACACTTAAATTTTGCAATAATATTTATTACATACATATATCACATGAGCATACAGTGCTTTATATACATTTATCTAACAATAAACTATTATCCTAAATATGTTTTATCCACTCTTCACCTAGCAAGTAAAATCTATAATATATTTACAACCAGTAAAACCTGCTGGTGCAAGCGCATTGGCCAAAGCCTTCTCATAATTGTCAAATTTAACCATTTTATGAGACGGTCCTCTAAGCTTCCCTTCACACATCAAATTTATAATATCATTCATCATTTTATCTTTCTCAGTAGCAGATGCATTCTCATTCCAAGCTGTCATCCAAAATCCATGAAAGGATAGATTTTTGAAAATAAAAGCAGAAGTTGGAATGTTGACTGGATCTCGAGACATACCACCATATGTTACCATCACTCCGGAATGTTGCAAATGCCTTAACATCTCCAATGAGCTTTTTCCTCCAACACAGTTCAATGCTAGTACAGGTTTATCAATTTTTTTGTCTTTAAAAATCGTAGTAGACCTCAACTCCTCTTCGGTGAGAACATATGTAGCTCCCAAGCATTCCAAATACTTCTTTAACTCATTAATTTCTGGTCTATTCCTTACTATATTAACATTTTTTACTCCCCAGGCTTTACAGAGCTGAATGACATTTTGACCGCAAGCGCTATTGGCTCCATTTTGTATGACTACAAGGCCATCTTTCACAGGTTTGAAATCTGATAACATTCTATATGCAGTGCAGGGGTTCACTGTGAGTGTTGCAGCTTCTACTGTACCTAGTGCATCAGGCACCACTCTAATAACATCATTTTTAAACACACTGATGTCTCTCCATGTGCCTTGGACAGGTCTGGTAACAATAACTTTGTTTCCGGGACTAATGCCCTTTACACTTTTGCCAACTTCTTCAACTATGCCTACACCTTCATTCCCAGGAACAGATGGCAAATTAACTTTAACTGGATACTTTCCTGAAACAATTCTTATATGAGAAGTGACCAAAAAAATAAAGAAATGAAAACAAAACAAAAAAGCATGAAATAAAAATACCTTATAAATGAAGGCTTCTTCAATTTGAACGATTGGAATATATAGTAACATTTTTATTTCGTTGCTGTAAGAAAATAAGCTGTTACTCATTAGTTACAATTACCTTGAATAGTATTAATATCGGCGGGGTTAACCGGCGCTGCCAACATGCGGACTAGCACTTCTTGACTGTCCAATGGAGGAACTTTAACTTCCCTGAACTTAACAACTTGAAGTGGATCTCCAAATTCACTATATACTAGTTGCTTCGACACTAAATTTCTAACACTGCCTTTGAGTTTGACATGCAAACAAGTCAACAAGCTTTGCAGTGGCGCCTTCCAACTGAACCGAAACCGAAAAAACCACAAGTCGATCAAAAGTCAAAGTCATGTTGACTGTTTTCTTTGACTATCGCGGTGTTGTGCACTAGGAATTCTTGCCGGAAGGTCAAACGGTAAATAAAGAATATTATTTGAGCGTTATGCGGCGTTTAAGAGAGCAAATTC
>DWEH01000584.1:0-11226 GCA_018245815.1 Apyrrothrix aesculapus | reverse complement strand
GAGATATTTGGCACTCGGTGCTCTCTGCCTACCCCGTAAGGGACCTGGCGTGAAGATATGTATGTATGTATGTATGAACCATGTAATATATTTTCCATTCCAAATATACAGATACACGTCATATCCGGATTACTTACCCGTTACTGAAATTTCATATCTGGACTCCAATGCAGCATAGCCCTCACTCGAATAGTTCATACGTAATTAAAACCCATAGGTTTAATCACCATTTGGGCTGAAATTCATAATTCTGGAGCGACCATTTTGTTTATTACAAATCTTGGGACCCTGACCACCTGATCCCAAACTACACAAAGCCTGTGATACAGTAACTACACGGCTGATAAACTACTTATAAATATATACTTGTATATACTTTTTACACTCATACATAGAAAAATACTTGTGCTCGTTACAGAAATATTTAGAGATTTATCATGGCAGGGAATTAAAATTACTATTACGTATTAAAAATAACTACTATATATGTATTACTATACTAAATAGGTCGCAGTTCCTCCGGGATCGGTTTAGTTGTGGGCACGGTTGTGTGCACGTTATGGAGAAGTTACTAGTGCGTGCCAGGATTCGAACCTCGAACCCCCGGGGAGGAAGCCAGAGATCTAAATTACTAGGTCAATCTACTGTCATTTATAATTACGAGATGTTCTCTTTATTATCATGTTTTATTATTATAGGGAAATTAAATGGTATGTCGAGCCGGAGTGACAGATTCGGTTCTCAACCAGAAAAAATACAACGAGCGCGCCTATTTTAGTATATCAGACTGTTAAATTGTGTATCATCATTAACCATTCTGTCGTGCCACTGCTGGACAAGGCTCTACTCTCGCAATGAAAAGAGTTAAGACCACAATCTTGTGTGGGTCAGGCTTCACTCGCCATAAAGAAAATTTTGAAGGACTTGAAAGTGTGTAAGTTTTGTTACGATATTTTCCTCACCGTGTTATTAAAATTATGTTCGTAAGTATTTAGCAACATCTCGTTCATATATAAAATATGTCGTTTATTAACTGTTCGGTTACCATAGCACCGGTTCTGTCCTATTTAGGATCATTTGGCCGGGTGTGAGTGACCCCAAGATTATTATTAACTTCGAATGTTACATATAAAAAATAAATATCACGTTTTTTATTTACAAGTTACGCAAAAAATCAGACCCAGGCCAAAATAAGACCCAGGACCGAACGGATTGGCGTCGATTGAGGAAGGACCTATGTCAAGCATTGAACATGTAAAGGCTGATACAGTTACGCAAAATTTTCAAGTTTTCGATACCACATAAAATTACATTATAAAATAATTTGTTCTAACGTTGTCCTAAAAAGTTGAAGCGTTCCAGGAAACCGGATTAAATCCAGAATAAGTTTAATTTGCCGGCCGTTTGTTTAGGGCGAATGTTTGTGGTTCGCTCCGATCGATTTTTCTGGAACAAAATTAATAATGTCCAACGACAAGAGTATTAAACAAAGTGGAAGTTTTGTATTTGGAAACACAATGTTTCCGTATTGTCTCTTTAACGCGGGTACAGTTTTTTATCGCCATTTATTCATTTTTCCCGTTTGTAATTTAAGTGTTTTCAATAATTTTTGTTCGCCTCGCCCATTTATCGTTCTTTTCCTTTTAATTAAGTTGTAAGCTTTAGGTTGTCTGGAAGAGACCGCTCTATTAGCGATAAAACCGCGTATTGTTACTACCGTATTATGTCGTGTTCTTTTAGTGTTTTTATTCTACGTGGTGTGCAATTAAGTGTTTTGTATTGTATTGTAAGGTATGTATATATGATGTAATAAATTATTTGAGTGACAGCTAGGTCATGTGAAAGGCGATCATGCTGCCATCTAGGCGAAACGTTGGCAACTAAGCGACGGTGCTGCCGTTCATTGTGTAAAAATATTGTGCGACTACCCACATTTAAGGACGCTCAAGTGGGTATGCTAGTTCTATGTACACCAAGCGTTCCATTCACGATAGCGTTGTCGTACAGTCAATATAAATGCGTATTATTCACTTTAATAATAATTAACGATATGTTAATAAATAAAACTTAACAACGTAACGTAACACTACTGCTGTAATCCCTGAAGAAGTAATAGTAGTATATTATACTCCCACGTTTCACCAGTTACGATTACGTCCCATCGTGGAGTAGGTGGTGAGCCTATTGGCACAAATTGGCCACTACTAGGAATTTCAATTGAGAATATTCCAATAATACCGGAACCCAGGAATCGAACCCAGGACTTCTCGATCAGTAGTCGCGTTTGGAACCACTCAACCAACAAAGCAGTTCAATAATAAAAATACGTTACGTCCCAATATGGAATAGGCGGTGAGTCTATTGCCATACACCGGGCACTAATCCGGACTCCGAGCCACTGCTAGAAATTCTTTTTTTTAGAAAAATCCATTAGTGCTCGACAAGGGATTTAAACCCAGGACCTCTCGATCGGCAGTCACGATCGCAACCAACATGACCAACGAGGCAGTATATAAATAAAAGTTTAAATAATTAATTTTAACATCCAAAATCTAATCACCGTATACAGTAAAACACAGAGTAATACCCATTTGTGTGAACATTTTTATCTTTGGAATACTAATTTACATAATAACTGAATGGCAAAATATATCCGGCTGATTTTCATGCGTTAATTCCTGGCACAACTCCCCACTAACCATTTGACAAAAGATTGGATGAAACGCGTTCCATATGCATTTTAATTGACCCCTTTGACTAACAGAAACGTGAAGCGTGTCGCATGCAACGTGGTACAACCGCTTTTGAGTTGCCTTTGACCGGTACACGCGAGCGTTTTGAAAGTACTTTTTTTGTAATTGTTAAGAGTCCGTCCACCATCCGAACTGGACGGGAACGCTATAGAAGAGTATGTTCGAGGGTGTTTGCAACCGAGGTGGACATGCTTGTTCTTGTCAAAGGCTTTCAGCTAGATTTTTTGTGAAAATTGATATTGGGCGAAAGTGTACATAACATGACGCCTATAATCCCCGATGAGGTAGGCAGAGGAATGTAATATAGTTCCACGTTTCACCAGTTACGTTTATGTCCCACTATACAATAGGTGGTGAGCCTATTGCAATACACCGGGTACAAGGCCCGACTCCGAGCCACTACTAGAAATGTCTACTAGAGAATCTAAGTTAGAAAAATTCAATAATACCCGACACGAGATTTTAACCCAGGACCTCTCGACCGGCAGTCGGGCTTGTCACCACTGGACCAACGAAGCAGTCGTTTACTGCATTCATCACTCCCTTTACGCAAGCAAAAACATATTCATAAAAAGAGATCCTTATGTAAATGTAACATTGTAAATCAAAGTCGTAGCGACCAAAATATTAATATCTTATGTTAATTTAAATCCAATCCTGTAGCTACTAAGCTACGTCTAACCATTCCAGTTCTCGCAGGAGCGGGCGGTTGACAGGGGGACGAGCTTGTAGAGGCCCAAAGCCCCTGAGATCAGAATGTGATCCGTTGTCGGCTAGGTCTTACATATGCCTTGCCAACAGGGCCACAAACTCATTCAGCGACTCCACTTTCAGATCACACTCTATCACGTCGTTCCAAACGTAGTGGTCCGCCCCCACGATTACCCGAAGGGGCAGGCTCTGCTGCGCTCGAAGACGCTTTCGCTGCGACTCTACTACTAATGCCTGCCATGCCGGCAACGCGTAAGTGAGGCATGATCGGATGTATGTCTTACACACCCGCAGTTTAATATGGGTCGGCAGCTTGAATGTCAATATCGGTCGAAACGTCGCTTGTGCGTCGCGCGCTTGCCGCAACAATTGTTCCACTTGTGCGCGCATCCGCAGCGAATGATCGATATGGCATCCAAGATACCTAACCGTGGACTGCTACACAGTCGAAACCCTTAAAGTCCAGGAAAACTCCGACCGTCTGCCGCCCGTAATTGAACTAACTGGTTAATTGGTGGATCACCCGCGGCGGTTGCAGCGCAGTCGAGTAGCCCGCAAGGAAACCGAACTGCTCGTTCCTTACACTAGGTGATGTACGCAGTCTGTTCAGTGCCAACCGTTCGAATAGCTTCTATGTGGTAGACAGCAGCGTGATGGGGTGGTAGTTGACCGGGAAACGCCGGTCTTTGCCCGGCTTAGGGAGGATTATCATCCTGAAATTGGTTAATTCAAAACAATGTAACAGTATTACAGACATGAAAGTCTCTGCATGCTCGTTATAGAAAGCTCAACGAACAAGTACAACTAAAAAACTACACCCTGAATCCTGCTGGTCTTATTCAGTTTAGCCAAAATTTTGATAAATAACTTTACCTACACGTTTGCCTAACATGAAATAAAGGAACATACGGGAAACATTTTTTAACGTTTTATTTGTAAAGCAGTACTATGCAGTTGTGTGGATACATATGCCGAGGGAGACTAAGACTCACCTTACTTGAGCGAATAGGTCAGATACTGGCTGGTGAGGGAGTCTGAAGTTTCCGAAACTAACGGAAACAACGGGAAACAGCAATTTAATAGCTTGACGCTAAACACAACTAGCATTTTCACACCGCTGCGTCGCTAGAATCAAAGGCGAATTTATTGTTCGAAGCAAACAAACCAGCGACGCGGAAACGAATTTACAACCTTCAGTAACTTACATAAGACCAACAGTGCTATTAGTTACATCTTTAGTAATATTCAAAGGAAATTGTCTACATTTTACAAGGCAATTTATAAAACGCCATGTATGGTCTAACGAATTACACGTGTATGTACGAGTATACTAGTGGTCATCGAGTGGTTGGAAACTCGACCGTATTTCATTAAATTTGGCACTTTAGGATTCTTTGGTCAATGAGCATATCCCAAAAATCTTTCCTGTGTACAATTTATTTATTTATTAATATCACACCAACAGCAAACACACAATACATTATAAGTCGTTTTTTACATGTAATTAACAGGCAGGTGTGCAGGCCGATTACAGGCGTGAATAACTTTGATAACCAAATACTTAATTATAATCAATACTTAATTATCGTGAATACAAATTTTAAGACAACCTACGCGTCACGCCTCTACAATATCTGAGAATTGAAAACTGATAACTACCATATCTGTTTTCGATACAACTATCCATAAATGGTAGAGCACAAGGAGCCATAGTGTACTTGCGTCTCAGCTAAAACATGCAATACAGAATAAAAGAGCAAAAATATCGATGACTCAGAATATTCATCACAATTTGTTCGAAATCGCCATTCGCTTACGTTATGTTCGCGCTTGTGAATCAGCTGCATTGAAAAATCAATATTTTCTGCTATCTAAAAATCTAAACGTTGCGATCGTTTTTTAGTATACACGAATAAGTGAAAATTAACTCATTACTGTATAACAATTATTTCTGAACTAAGTTTGTACGAGTTTAGTCAAAATTAATAATAAAATCGCTAATTAGGGAGGCAAAATTGAATTAGCACCGATGTGAAGTGAACATAGCCGCAGGTGATTGTGTTAGCTGAACTCGCTCCAGATGGCGCAGTGTACTCGTGATGTTGATACATACTGTAAGGGCGTGTGAGTGCTTGTGTAAAAACTCAAGTGTTTTGTGATAATTCAAGCGCTAATGAGAGTTATAAACAGTAAGTCCACCAACATATTCCATAACTCTAACATCTAGAATAATTACAAGTCCACAAACTTTATAGGAATCGCGCAAGAATTACGAAACCGTACATATGTGCCAGACGTATAATCCGACCAAATTTAGGTCGCGTCTTCGCTCTCGTGCTTCCTAGTACTCCCAGTCGTCTGAACTTGATCGGGTTGCATTCCCGCCATCTTGTAGCTGGAGCTTACAGGATTTTGTATAAATATATATCGATCGAAAGCTCCGTGTAACCTAATTTCTACGTTATTTTTTTCCTGTTTGATACTTTGCACGTTAGAGATATACTGTACGATACGTTAATTCATTCATAGCAACTTACATGTGACTCATTTACATTTGTTGACATAGTAAAACTTGGTTTTTTGGCTGACTGATATGAATTTTTCGGTACTCCAAGGGGTGAATGACTTGGAAACTCAATTAGAAAAACAGAGGGTGTCCCTTCACCCTCCGTAAGCGTGTTTGTCCTCGTTCGTGTCTTTGTGTCCTTGCTAGAGGCGCCTACATGACTGTACTCAGTGCAAATGACATCACAAATTTTAAATAGAATATAATGGTTTTTAGAAACTCGGTCGGACATTAACGTAGTTATTGTATTATTATTACGAGTCTTTCTTGCAATTAGGTTAATGTTAAATAATATGGAAAGTAGGCATCACACATCACAATCAATTAGCTTATTTTGTCTAGAACCTTTTACATAGTATTCTTATTGAATTATCAGTTGATACAACTAACACTCCAATGGTAAGGTTAAAATTAATGTTAAGAATTCGTATATCTACTCATTCATTAATAATAAGACTCCTTTTGTATACACATACCTACACACTATGTACAATTATGATAAGCTGCCTGCTAATTTATTTAATAAAAACATATATGTAGTTCACTATTTGAACTTTATACATTTATTAGAGTTTTGATGTAATATCAAATTTAATATCATGTTATAATCTGATTAAATTAACTCATATGGAGTGATAACTATTTACAGTTATTTATAAGATGTTTAACATCAATAGAGATATGGGTCACAGATAATAAAACTGTGGATTGCAGTATATAGATGAGTTGAGATGGTTTCATTGATCATTTTACACTATAATGTTTAGGTATAACACAATTTATTTGCAAATCAAGATGACCTCCAAATTATAATAAATTAACACCATAAAGCAAAATCCTATTTACACATTTTTCACCAAATTATATCCAATAAAAAATGAATATTGATTGCTCTTTGAGTGGATCTATACTAACCGAGCCAAAATATAAACAGAGTTACTGTAGTTAGTATGTTGTGAGCTCCGAATGACAGAGTGTGTCAATCTCACTGTAACTGGCCTTAAATAAAATATTAGCATACTGGGCATTATCTAGCCAAGCTATTAACCAATTAGTAGCTACAAGTATGTAGCACGAAAGCTGTGTATAAACATAAAAGTAAATTACATTTGTAATATTTGATTTAGTACATGCAATGTAAACATGTCAATGATAAGAATAGTACCTGTGATAGATATTTATAGTTTTGTTTAAAATACTGTAAGATTATTTAGATACTTGCCATTAAATATAAATTAAAAGTCTGTTATTTAATAGGTTAAAAATGAAATTCCTAATGAGTATTCTTTGAGATGACAGGATAAAGGTTAATAGAATTCTTACAGTTGAAATGACCTAGTGTAAGAAATATCCTTGTAAAGGTATATTTATAAGGTTTATTTGAAATTAACCTATATTAATGCCCATTTTAAGATTTTTGATGTTACACTTGTTGAGCTCTATGATAAGCTCTAACACACCCCCGTGAAAGACACACACTTGCAAAAATTAATTCATCCCACAGCTTACCTCAGGTTACACACTCAGGAGTTATGATATATCCTGATAGTGTTGAGGAAATTTCAATTGTGATAGTTATTTGCTGTAATCAATGGAGTTGGAAAAATTGCAATTCCTGTATTCCCAAAGATGTGGGCAGAGGAGTGTAGTACACTTCCATGTTGCACCAGTTACATTCACCTCCCACTATGGAATAGGGAGTGCGCCTATTGCCATACACTGGGCACAAATTCAGACTTAGAGCCACTACTAGACATTTTAAGTTAGAAAAATCTAATAATATCCAACCTGGGATTTGAACCTAGGACCTCTTGATCGGCAGTCGCGCTTGCAACCACTTAAACCTATGAGGCAGGCAAAACTTCATAAAACCTTAACTGAAATTTAACCTTTTAATTCTGAGAGGAGACCCGTGTCCAACAGTGGAATGATAAAGAAGTTGGAAACATATACATATTTTTTACAACCAGACAGAATAAATACCTGTGCTCACTTCACAAATATTTGTTTTGGGTAGGAATCGAACCCACGACCCCCAGCCCCGCAGAAAGGTTTACTGACCAACAAGCCAGTCACAGTGTCGCGCGTAACTAGGCCTGCGCTCGAATTTAGCGCGTTGGTGTCGACATAATTGGGCCACCGCTTCCGTACACCGCGTGCTCTGGAAATTGTTTGTCTTTTCGCCTTTGCGGCCATATCCGCCTGACGCCGTCCATCTTCCCTTTAGGTCAGACTTTGGATGGACATATATTCTCATTTGCAATTTATCATTTCCGGCTGCGCTTCTCATCTCTAACCTTTTGTCGTACTGATGTGTTCTTTCCTTCCTCTGGTCTTCTTTTTCTTCTTTAGATAAATAATTAATATCCGTTAAGTTTGATCGAATATATAGCGTTAACTACCCATTAAGCAAAGGCAAATTCTTAATTTCGGAAAGGTCGAGCAGCAGAAACTAGTGCATCGTACTGAGATCGCGTTTAAAACAATGAGATGAAGGCGCTCCTTGTAACTGGCTGGCTGGCTGCTAATGGTGTCAAGTGCGGCGGCCCCGCTGCAGCCCGCAGCAACGACTTCGCTGTTCTCGAAAACTTTCGATGACGTAACACTCTGACGCCAGCTCAGAAATATCGGCGTTTTTCAGCAAATCAGTGAATTCTGTGAATCAAATCGTTATTAAAAAGACAGATATGCAAGGAGCACCGAGTGCCAAATCTCTCTGTCCTCACAGACTGACCTGCTTGTTTTACATTTATAATTCTCTTCGAGTGTTTTCTTTTACGGCGTTATCAAAAAATGATTACACGATTCTGTAGATGTGACTTGATTGTGGCTGTTGTTTCGCAGCCGGGCGCGTGTCTGCGCAAGTAAAAAAGATGTAACAGAGTGCGTGTAGAATACGTATCGTGTGGTGGCACTTAGAATAGATGCGTCGAGGAAGTTGGAGTTCATTGGATTTTTTTCTAATTAACGTGTGCGATAGTTTTGGACAAGTCCGACATAATCGCAAAATACGCTGTATCCTGTAGGCGCATACGATTTTTCCAACGTACCGATAGTCGTTGTCCACGTCGCTGCCTGCCGCGCCTTGTCCGCTCCTGGTCGCGTACAAACGAAGGTTGTGCCTAGGCACGTTTTTATAAATCGCCTTGAATCGTTTCTAGACACGAAGTTCGCAGCTCAGTAAATTTTTAAATGTACGGTTGGCATTCAAAGTTGACGACCTTTACGAGCTGAGTTTGATGTGACCGCCTCGGAAATATATGTTTTTGATTTGAGATCGACGAGGTTATTGTTTATCTAGCACGAGTTAAGATTTAGTATTTGGTAAGTTCGGGTATATGGAAAGGATGGCAGACGAACGAATTACAAAACAGACATGCCATGGTAATATCGATCAAGACAGATGTCGAGGAATGCAAGTCTCACCAATTTTAACCAAATCGGTTAGATAGGTACTTGTCAGGACTGTAAGGTAGAGGTATTTGTTACTAGATGCTTTCTGCCTGCCCCGTAAAGGACCTAGCGTGATGATATGACAAAAATAGATGCCTAATAGTTATTTAAAGAGAAGCATACTGTAAGCCTCGACTTTTAGGTTGTCAATACCAAGCGTCGATCTCCTTCGCCTAATGCGGCCAACTTGGAAGGCGGTTTTAATTAGTGTACTGACCATGTTGAAGAGTGAAGCGGGACACGGCTTTGCTTTCTACGTTATAGATATTTTACACTTTAATAAAGGAATTTAGTGCGATTTGAATTACTCAATAACCGGGCCACTGTACCTTTAACCGAGCTGGTCGTGGATGAATTGGTTCCTCGGCAAACACATTCTGAAACAGAGTTTCTTTGTCTGAAAATTCACAACTGCCCTTTACAAGCGTGGTATACATATTTTCATAAACTCGTAGCTTATATAGGGAAAGCCTACAAATAATGCGATACCTTTCGCCATTATGATAACAGTGGGCGTTTGCCCAACATCCAAGCAGCCATGGCCAATTAGCGCCAATCAATTGGCCAAACATCGTTGGCGTTTTGCCAAAGCGGTGAACTCATTGTATAGCTCGAAGGTGTGCTACAGCGCGCGAGCAGCGCCGCCACGCCGCACCTAATTCTGCAGTCAAATGGCTTTTTCGTTGGAAACCCTGCGAGCCTTACGCAACGACGGTAAATGGGTTAACACCCTGTATTGCTTTACCACGAACGAATATGATCATTTTTTACATAAAACTGTTTTGCGTTTGCTCATGATAACGCGTTTCACTGCGAAATTCTGTAACATCACATGAAACCTTTCCGAAAATTGTATTCAGTTACCCGATTAGATATATTTTTGTTACAAGAGCAATTCAAAGTGAATTTTTCATTATTTCTATAGGGTTAAAGTTGAAAATCAATTGCGTCACGTGCCTCGCCGAAATGCCATGGAGCTGAAATTTATTCCACTGCTCAGTCGAACTTACGAACAATTCGATGTGCGGGCGGCGCCCGACGTGTCAATTGATATAAACAATTTTTTTGGGGCGAAACAAGGTTTATTATACTTACTACATTGGAGATTACAGTGTTTGTTAAAAACACAGTGTATATATATATATATATATATAGATCATGATAATTAATACGGTAACCTTTTAGTAAGTACTACCATCGTTTGGACTACAGCGCCGCCCGCGTAGTTTTGAACGAAGTATGTGCTTTGATGATTGTATCCCACTCACGTCGTGCCACACGCTGACAGATAGAGCAATTCCCGAACACCAACTTAGCATGTCCTATGTCTGGCCAGAACTATTTGCATACTAGGTTTGTGATGAAATCAGTATAAATCCCACGTAGTCCGTTATCTCTTCCGGGTGATTGGTGGTGTGTATCTTTTGATGATTTGACGCACAAAATAAAAAAGGGTATGTGATTTTTATAATATTTACTGCCTCGTTGGTCGTGTTGGTTGCAAGTGCGACTGCCGATCGAGAGGTCCTGGGTTCAAATCCGGGGTCGAGTACTACTGGATTTTTCTAAAAATTAGAACTTCTTGTAATGGCTCGGATTCTGGATTTGTGCCCGGTGTATGGTACGTACCACCGTACGTATGGTATGTACCACCTATTCCATATTGGGACGTAAACGTTACTGGTGAAACGTGGGAGCGTACTACACTCCTCTGCCTACCTCTTCGGGGATTACAGGCGTGAT
>DWEH01000583.1:0-11249 GCA_018245815.1 Apyrrothrix aesculapus | reverse complement strand
ATTTTATATTAATCCAATGTTAACTGTTAAGCCTATGAGCTGTTGGTGTGCCATTTAAATAAATAAATAAATAAATATTGTTTCCTAAGAAAATCGTTGGAATAGACAATAAAGTAATATCATGGAAAAACTCAGACGTGTCTCTTTTCCGGCTGGGCTGAGCTTTAGTAAAGCCTCAGCCGGGCAGCTGACGAACTACGTAAATACACATATAAAATTCTAAATATCTAGATGTGTCACCGTATAATTGTTAGTTACTTTATAATATATCTCACCAAATAGTAAAGTAGCTAAAAATTATGAATTATATCAAACCATTTGCCTACAAATTAACCCATTATTTCTCGACAGTTAGTACTCTGTCGGTAGCAAACCAACAAAACGCGTAGTGACAGACGCCTCAGTAAAATATTCTTTCATCTAATGAAAACGTTTGCATAGTATACATATAAGTTTTACAATGGAATAACATAACATAAGTTATACATTAGAATATAATAACATACTGACATAGAACAAATATGAGCTAGTAATAAACCGACGTAAAATATTAACCCACAGCGGGAATCGAAACAACGACCTCTGGCACTGCGTCATTGTCACAAACCACTGTACCAATAGCCCCATCAGTAATCAACATGTACCTGATGTACAATCATCGGACGGACGCAGGTGCCGAGGGAGGCCAAGACTCATCTATCTTGATCAAATAAGCCAGGTACTGGCTGATGGGGGAGTCAGATGTCTCCGAAACCGGCGTGTATGTATGAAGAGAGTGATGAATATAGAAGACGCTCGGCAGGTCTGTAAGGATAGAGATATTTGGCACTCGGTGCTCTCTGCCTACCCCGTCAGGGACTGGGCGTGAAGATATGTATGTATGTATTATACATATAATGTGATCATATTTTATTCATACAATAATAAATTTATTCATACATTAATGTGATCCTCGTATGTAAGACAAGAGACGAGAAATGATATTGTCATGTGATTTATTTAATATAAATAGTCAGATAATTAAGTCTATATTTGACATTAAAACTGGTTACAGAATGAATGGAAACAAATATACACCATTTTTTTCAAATAATATAGACTTGCCTAAAGCCATCGCATATTAGTAAGGATTAAAACGACTCAAACATTCATAGCGTGAACAAAAATAGTTTCTTATCTGTTTGTTTGTTTTTGCTTCGTTTAAATATCTTGATGTGATAACAGTTTCAGAGCTCGATGAAATTTCGACAATTGTAGAAACAAACTGGATATGGTAGAGGCTACATTCAAGATTCTCCATCAAGTAATAGTGTACTGTAACCTCCTCAACATTTTAGCATATTTGTCATCGGATACATTTTGAAGCTGCGGTCAACTATTCTATTAAGCAAAGCAAATAACGTAACGTCAAGCCTGTAATCCCGAAGAGCTAGGAAGAGGAGTGTAGTTCATTCCTACGTTTCGTTCCACCATGGAATAGATAGTGAGCGTATTGTCAAACAAAATATTCGAATTAAGTGTCTAAATAACTTATGTATGTACCTAATATATATGATAAAGAGAAAGTAATAAAAAATGTTAATATGCCCTTAATATTTTCAGCACAGTACTTGTTAGATATAAGTTACGATTTTTTTATATTTTGTAATGATCCCGCAGTACAAATATACGTGATCTAATATTTTATATACCATTTTCATGGTGGAACGTAAACGTAACTGGTGAAACGTGAGAGCGTACTGCACTCCTCTGCCTACCTCTTCTGGTATTACAGGCGTTATGTTACTTTTTTTTCTTTATATTTTCATAGATTTTCAGTGTCCAGAATTCTCCTTTGTTGCACAATGCACACCATTGATTTCAAAATATTTTTCTAGTAACTAATGGAGTTCTCCGACGCAATGTAGGTTTCTCCTTTCCTCTCTTGATTAAAAGCGTTAAAATATATTATGGAACCTCAACCATTATAACCAGTTCAATGTGCAATTGTATAATAATATGTTGTCCTGGTGTCCGTTTTATTGGTCGTTATTTGTTAATACCATCAGGAAAACACCAATGAAACATTGAAAACTAAGTCAAGTGCACACCCACCTTAGTGTATTTCTGAATGACATAATGATTGACTAATTTTCCCGGTGTCTAGCTTCTATAAGGTCCGCACAGCTGTAATTGTGTTTATTTACGTTCGTCTGACCAGGGGGCTTGTGGAAAAATAGATTTGCTTGAAATTAATCTCACGAACATTTTCAAGTTGTCCAAGGAGTTTGCTTCGTGGAGTATATTATCTATTTTTATCACGTAAAAAGAATGTTATGAATTATACATAGTTATTATAATCTGAATTAATAGATTGTCATTGCCTTATAATGATAATATACAAACAAAACACGTGTTTGTATTAATATTATTGGTACTGTCGCTGCCCGATTGCTGTAAACAATCAGTTGTCATGAGTTTAGTTTGGTACAAGTTTTATTTATAAAAGTTTAGTTTTACAATAGTTGGTTTAACTGCCTCGTTGGTTGAGTGGTTGCGAGCGCGACTGCCGATCAAGAAGTTCTGGGTTCAAATCACGGACCGGATTATTGGATTTTTCTAACTAGAATGTCTAGTTAAAGTTTCTAGTAGTGGCTCGGAGTCTGGATTAGTGCCAGGCGTATGGCAATACACTCACCACCTGGTCTATGTATGATGAGAGGTAAACGTAACTAGTGAAACATGGGAGCGTACTACTCTCCTCTGTCTACCTCTTTTGGGATCACAGGCGTGATGTTAGGATTTTTATGTTACGTGGTGTTATAATAAAAACACGATGAAATCAATTAACGATTAGCTTTAGGTACTGGTAACGATCAAGCCTTGAGTTTCTTTTAATTCAGTCGTGTATAATTACAGTAAAGATTTCTTTCTAGAAATGAATAATAGTTGACTAAGTGCAAACATTTTTAAGAAGTAATAAAAAGTTAGTATAACCGAAATAAAGGTTAAAAAATAATAATAATAACTTGGGACATCTCCACACAGCGATTTGATCCCAAAATATATCTCAAGACAGCTTGTGTTACGGTAACCAGACGTCTAAGGACTATATCTATATATGTAATCATAATATATTTAAATATACAATTTTTATACCCGCAAATAACATTTGTCCTGATCACACAAATATTTATTCTGGGTGGGAACCGAATCCACGACCTGCGGCTTAGCAGTCAAGTTCACTGGCCAGTGGACCAGCGGGCCAGTCAATAAAGTTATAAAACTTTCAAGACGGTTAAAGTTTCGTAATTAAGAAAGTCAATTACATTTCTAATTATACGTCAAAAGCATAGCTCTATTATTGGATAAATGCCGGTAACTGTTCGCTAACGTCAGAGGAATTTAGTAAGCATAATTGTGGCTCGAGCAGGAGTAGGAACTGCTCCATAATGGGACACTCGTGGCAGCATCAATCGATTACTTCTCATTAGCTTGGATACCAAGTAATTGGCTTTACGATGACGGCGGATAGAAGATTTTATAAAACTACAAAACTTAGGATCTTCGATTTAAATGCTTGTTAGTTAACATGAAGTTGAGCGTTTGATATATATACCTAAGTAAAGTAAGAGAAGTAAAGAAAATAAGTATTTTTTTTAAATATAGCCGTCTAATTCCAAATAATTAAAGCTTGTATCTACTAGGTAACAAAACGACTGATAAATATTAGATAAGTACATTTGTTAATGAACGTTTTTATTGATAAATTTACACGAATTTATATCCATTGATACTTATCGTATTAAACAGTAATTAAACTGCCTCGTTGGTCGTGTTCGTTGCAAGCGCGACTGCCGATCGAGAGGTCCTGGGATCAAATCTTGGGTCGGGTACTATTGGATTTTTCTAAAATGAGAATTTCTAGTAGTGGCTCGGAGTCTGGATTTGTGCCCGGTGTACGACAATAGACTCACCACCTATTCCATAATGGGACGTAAACGTAACTGGTGAAAAGTGGGAGTGTACTACACTCCTCTGCCTACCTTTTTGGGGGATTACAGGCGTGATGTTACGTGATTTTTAGGTTTTTCTAACTTGAAATTCCTAGTAATAGCCCGGAGTCTGGATTTGTGCTCGGTGTATGGCAATATGCTCACCCCTTATTCCATAGTGGGACGTAAGCGTGACGGACGTAAACGTAAACGTGACGGACGTAAACGTAAACGTGACTGGTGGAACGTGGGAGTCTACCACACTCCTTTGCCTATCCCTTCGGGAAGATACAGGCGTTACATGCCTCGTTGGTCGTGTTTAATGCAAGCGCGACTGCCGATCGAGAGGTTCAAATCCCGGGTCGAGTACTATTGGATTCTTCCAAAATTAGAATTTCTAGTAATGGCTCGTAGTCTGGATTTGTGCCCGGTGTATGACAATAGACTCACCACCTATTCCATATTGGGACATAAACTTAACTGGTGAAACGTGGGAGTGTACTACACGCCTCTGTCTACCTCTTCGGGGATTACAGACGAGATGTTACGTTTACGTTACAATTTATGTTACGTAAAATTCTTAATTACAAGTGGTACTGCACGTTGCAAATTAACTTTAAAATGTAGCATTGTTACTGTATATTTGTGTCCAATGCTGACTGCAAGCCACAAATTGAATTGTCCCCGTGGCCATGTGTTGATTTTGCGTTGATGTTTTCCATCCAGCGCAGCGCGCGTCCTCGCCAATTTACATTTGTTTTTAAAACAGTTTTCCCGAAACAAAATTAGGCAACTAAATTTTACTTGATAAATGCAAACTAATGCAAACCAGAGAAAATTATTTATGCGTTTGAGTGTAAAAGGTTTTTGTCGTTTCGGTTAAAAGTGTTTAATACTTAGATGTTTTGATTATATCGCAATTATCGCTAATGATAACGGATAATTTTCACGTTTCAATCGCACTTAATAAAGTAGATACGTAACATCACGCCTGTAATCCCCGATGAGGTAGAAAGAGAAGTGTAGTACACTCCCAAGTTTCACCAGTTAGGTTTACGTCCTATTATAGTATAGGTGGTGAGTCTATAGTCGTACACCGGGCACACATCCAGACTACGAGCCACTACTAGAGATTTCTACTAGAACATTTAAGTTAGAAAAATCCAATAGTACACGACCCAGGACCTCTCGATCGGCAGTCGCGCTTGCAACGAACACGACCATCGAGGCTGTCATAAAATAGATATGCGAATAAAACCTATGTGACATTAATGATAATAATTAATAAAGATAATTAAACATTCTAAAATTGAATATCACTCGCTATTGAGATATAGGGAAATATAGTAATTAAACCTGATCCTCTTAGTTCTCCATAATGTTCTTTAAGGCGTGTGAAATCGTCAAACCCGCACTTCGCCATCATAGCGAATTACTATGGCTTCGGGCGTCAGACACGGGGCCTGACGCCTGGCTCAAGATGTTGCGGCGGATGAAGTGCCTAATTGGGCACGATATATGTTTTTGTGCTGAGACGCATATACGACGAAACGCCTCGTGACCTTCGTACATGACTTCCATTGTGACCATGACTGACTTTATTATAATAAAAACAATCAATTAATTGAATATAGAATTGAACAACGAAAAAATTGAGTAGATAATGTGTCCAGATCTCATGGTAGTAATTTCAACCACAGTTGTAATTACAAAAGGACTTAATTACATATATATACAAACCTTATTCTGTAATTAAACTTAAGCAATGTTAACATTTATCTTACCTGTGAAAGCTTCCATCTGAAACACTTTCGCGGTTTCTTTATGTAGTTAATTAAAATTAAACTAGTGTTTTGATATCTAATCGAAATTAAGCGCAAGTCTCCATGTTTATGTCTCCTAGTGGCCCAGCAGTGGCGATAATCGAGCGTAAATGATTAATTATTGACTTCGGACGTTATTGAGGTTTTCATGACAAAGAGCATACCTCTATAAATCTCTTATCTTTGCTATCGTCTGAACATTTAAACTGACTATTTAAACAGAATTATTTTTTTTATTTTTTATTCAATATATTTCAAACACATTTTACAAAAATTTTACATTTGTGCACTCCTTCTTGATATAAACTTTAACAACGTTTGTCAAATCTCGGATTAATCCATACGCGCATTATTTTCAATACGAAAATATAGATATAACATTTATGAATTATAGTATTATTATATATGAGTTTTATGAATTATATCAATTTGACACCTTAATTGCTGATTGCTGGCCAATATTCGTGATGCGGGGTCTTAAAAATATTCATGTTTTTGTTGCCACTGTTGGCCTTATCAGTTTTAAGGAATGAGTACCTACTATGAGTTCGGAGAAATCACCAAATATAATTAAATAATGACAAGAAAGACTTCGCCTCGCGACTCTAGTATACGGCGTTAGTTTTATTCAAATCGGTGAAGTCGTTTTTACATAATACAAGTATAGTTTGAACAGTAACTATTTTATTTTGGGGTGATTCAGTTACGTTATTTTACGTTAGATGTCGCGAACTAAAGTGACAGTACATTATACATACCGAAAATAAACAAAAAATGGCGATCGTTACGCCCTTTTAAAAAAACTAAATAAAATAAAACTGGCACTCAAACCTGTCTACTGCACTGTAAAAACAAAAACTTCGGATTCCAAATTCAAATTTTATACACAAATCACACATAGATTACCTCATAAAACATTCTTGAAAATGAATCTTAATATTTAAATAAATTAACTCAATGGCCCTGCGTTCCTTGCACTGTAGTACAATAATACTCAATAGTTAGCTCAAACGATACAATCTTTACCCATATGTAGGGATAAACGCGTGTACATATGTATATTTACAATAATGATTTTCTGTCATGAATCTATTATATAATATATTAATATACACTCATATATGTCTACTACTGAAGTAAAATCAATCGTTTTATCTTTAATTTAGTTGTAAAATATTTAAAACAGAATGTTATGTTTATGAGAAGAAAACATAACAAATATTGACGGTAAAAATATACTTTGCTAATCTTAAAAAAATCGCTAAAACCCGCTAGTTTCTTGAAACTTTGAAAACTTTGCGTTAAATGAAAATACGTTTTTGCGTTATTCGTGCACAGCGGCTGACCTCTATCATTTTATTTATATGGATTACGACATTTTAGTTAATGTGTGAGTTATATATTATGTTACTATTATATTTATTAATATTAAAATTATGAATACTAATAACATGTAAATAAAATTCAGTTAAAAACTAGAAACCGACTGAATGTTCATTAACTAAAATCGACTTTCACATAGATCATAGTCTGGGTATGGTCAGGGTCATAAGCCGTATTTAGGATATGCTCAGGGTCTAACTAGCGTCTATACTGTTCTTAAAATTACACAAATAAAAAACTTGAGGCCATTACCGAAAAATACTCGAATTTCTATGCGTGTTTTCGCTGTACAGCTGGGACAATGCTAAAAATAAAAACGTGACATCACGCCTTTAATCCCCAATGATGTAGGCAGAGGAGTATAGCACACTCCCACGTTTCACCAGTTACTTTTACGTCCCATTATGGAATAAGTGGTGACTCTATTGCCATACACCGGGCACTAATCTAGACTCCGAGCCACTACTAGAAATTTCTACTATAAAATCCAAGTTAAAAAAATCCAATATTACTCAACCCCGGATTTGAACATAGGACCTCTCGATCGGCAGTCGCGTTTGCAACCAACAACCTACCAACGAGGCAGTCATGCAAAGAATTTAAAGTAGAATATATTTATAATAACGAATATATTTAACATATATTTTACATAAGTAAATATTAATATATTTTTTGTCTGTACAAATCTAATTACGTAGCCCCACCGTTACACCTACTACTACCATGATTATATTGTTATAAGAACATTTGTTTCATTGTCAGTTTGAAAAATATATACTTGCTAGTCTGTATGTATTCTGGAGGTGATTAGGACTGTCAACTGTCAATTTGTTAAACGTCACGTAATCTGCAATTTGGTTTAATCTGTGGCAAAAATTTCATAGAGATATTCTTCAGTAATTGACGCGCAAAGTTGCTGACGGATACAATAATTTAAAGAGAAAAACCAATACCAAATTCATTCTATTTCTCTCTCTATCGACGAGACGACTTTTTGCTCTATGTATGTATCTAATATGTATCTAATACCTCTATGAAAAATTTACATCTTGTCGAAAGATACGCTTTTGCTTAAAGAGCTCCATCTATTGTTCAATTACAGAAGATTGCATAGACAATAATAAAACACTTTATTAGAGTATAGATAGCTACTCTTTAAACGTACAAATTTCGAAACTTCTAGAACCTCTTGAACGTTTTCAAAGATCTCTACGGGAGACCCTCTCACGCCCTTCTTGCACCATTGTTATTCTTCTTATACCGTACTTGCGTAGTACTAATGCGTTCTTTCGCAAAGAAATCAAATGAAAGTCAGTAATATGAAGTTAATATATACGTGTGCCGCACAATGAAATAGCTTAGTGCTGGTAATATCGCAATAATTGCCATGAATCTAGATCATCTGGTTACATAAGGAACTAATCAATCATTAGTCCGGAAGTGTTTGTGTACTTAATGACCGGTTTTGTCACAACTTTGTCGGCCGCACAACAAAGTTACGAGCTGCTGATTTACTTTGAAAGCAGTCATTGGAATCTCATCAGTTTCACGTTTACAAAGCAACTTTGCATTCTAATGTAAAGTATATATATGAGACATTCTAGCTTTTCATTTATATCATTAGTATAATAAGTGCATGAGTTCCCTAATTTTAAGTGAAGCCTATGTTACTAATTAATAACAGATAAGACAAAGATGTAACTTGGTACTTGTCGTAGTTACAATGCAAGCTTTATAGTTATTTATTGTTGAGAGCCGCGACCCTTTTACAGCAGATTTGGGTAATATCACGCCTGTAATCCCTGAAGAGGTAGGCAAAGGAGTGTAGTCCACTCCCACGTTTCACCAGTTACGTTTACGTCCCAATATGGAATAGGTGGTGAGTATATTGCCATACACCGGGCACTAATCCAGACTTCGAGCCACTACTAGAAATTGTAATTTTTAGACATTTCTCGGCTCGGGATTTGAACCCAGAACCTCTCGATCGGCAGTCGCGCTTGTTTAAACACAAATACAAGTTTATTGCTAATAGTTAATAAGCTGTGAACACCCAAAATATCTATCCATTCTTCAAACGTCGTTCTTGTAGATTTTTTTCAAATTTTAAACATATGTAAATAGACATGTACATTTTTCAGACCAACAGCGGTATCATGGGCTAGCGTGCCAGCGGACACTGCACCAACGAGGTTCCCAGCTCGCCCCGCCCCCTCACTCCCAGAGCCTTACTCCACAGCGATCACCCTCATCGACCAGATCGGATACAAGATCATTCGGACCACGGAACTTGTTACAGATATCTTGAGGAATACAGTGCGAGCAGTTGTAGGTTGATCAGATACGATCAGATATTTTATTAAAATGAAAGAATATATTACAGTGATAATAAAAAAAGTAAAATAATAAATCTCAAGAAAATACTCATAAAGGGATTGAAGACGCAAGGACAATATTATTAGGACAGTTTCGTTTCGGAATTTAAAAAAATACGGTTAATGCTATTCTTTACAGTGCTTATTAAAATTTCTGTGAAACGAAACGTTGTAAATAATTTTAGTATTATATGCTAATTTTTCTATTCCAATAGTACATTCCAATGTTAAACGGAATATCCTTGGTATTTCCACTAAAGCCTTTTTTACCTTAAGAGATTATAGTCATCAATAGATTACGTCTTTGATAAATTATACGTTAATTACATCTTCTTCCTACATTTATAAATTGTTAATATAAGTAAACATAGTGAAATACCCAGTAAGTTAATTTCTAAGAACTAGTAAAATATAGTTCGAATAGTTCAAGGCCTAAGTAATACACATACACAATTTTGTGACGTCATGTCTTGTAAATCTGTGAATTTGAAATGAGTAGCGAAAATGTGGCTAACTAACCGTGAAGTATTGCTTATATTTGTCATCTTGTCAAGGAAAATATTTGTTAAGTAATGTAGCCTCCAGTTGCTAAAGATAATTTCTGCACGGAAATACTGAAGTTAATTAAAACTTAAAGATTAAAATGTGAAAATTGTCGTGTAAATTATTTATATTTGAGCTTTTACACGTAGATTTTATTAAAATATAATCATTTCGAATTTATTGTTGTGTTAAATAAGAATCCAGTTGCATTATATTTTAAGCGTTAATTTATTCATAGCATTAATTATAATACATGTTTAGGTACAAACAAGTTTGTAAAAGTTTTGATAGTTGACATTAAAAATGATCGACTACTTTTTATACTTAGAATTAAGATTTCTCAGTAAGGTCAAATACTGGCTTATAATAAAAAAATAAAGCAGTTTTAGTACTTTTTTAATCAATTTATTTATTTTAATAAGCCCATCCAATTTTGTAACGACACTTCGTTAAGCAATTGAATGGACGACTACAGCTGATTCTGTAACGCTGTATTGTTTTGTTCATCAAACTATGGTTGACTGGTTTCAAGATTTCTTTTAAATATAGATAAATAGGTAGTTACTTTAACTTCAACATCTTGAGCGAAAGTGACAATGTATTCTCAGACAAGCCGAAGTCACAGGCTTTATAGCAGCACTCTTCAACTATTTAGAATTCTGAAAACATAAAACTAAGGCTTAATTTGAATTTAGGCTTTATTTATTGCACATTCATATTTGTTGTTTTTAATGGAGCTTATAATCATTACTTTGTTCACAGCGCCTAAATAACAAACTATAGCAATTATACAAACAAGCTAAGTACTGTTAGTTCATTTTTCGACCAGCTATTTTATGAACCAAATTAAAAAAAAATATTTCATTGATAAACAGATGCAAATGTATATGGTTAAAGTATTTAATTGTATGAAAAAACCAAACACAGTAAAAACACGAAATGGGTTTCAGCCAAACATTACGCCCATTGTATACATATATGTAGTATGATGGAAATACTCAATGCTTTTTCTTATTTGGAAAGACACGCCTGGCCAAGAGACTATATCTATACACCGCTATATCATACAAAACTAAAAAACGTAACATCACGCCTGTAATCCCCGAAGAGGTAGGCAGAGGAGTGTAATACACTCCCACGTTTCACCAGTT